>JAOXJM010000002.1:6334388-6346885 GCA_026413425.1 Tringa solitaria | reverse complement strand
CCCATTCAACACTGAAGACTTTCAAACCTTTAAAACAGTGAGGAGGTAAACAATTTTCTTCAAGTGTTGAAATGTTCTGGCGACGTCAACACTCTGAATACAGCTTAAGCTTCCTCTCTTCCCAGCCATGTGTCTTTGTTCCCTAAAGCCAAAGGCTTTATTACAGTCTCTACTGGGTAAATATCATGGACTGCTGTGCTGGTTTTGACTGGGGCAGAGTTAATTTGCTTCAGAGTAGCCAGTATGGCCCTATGTTTTAGATTTGTGTTGAAAACTGTGTTCATAGAATCATAGAATGGTTAGAGTTGGAAGGGACTCCCAGTAGACCAGGTTGCTCAAAGCCTCATCCAGCCTGGCCTTGAATGCTTTCAGGGAGGGGTCATCCATAGTTTCTCTGGGCAACCTGTTCCAGTGTCTCACCACCCCCACAGGAAAGAATTTCTTCCTAATATCTAATCTAAATCTCCCCTCTGTAAGTTTAAGACCATTACCCCTCGTCCTATCGCTACACTTCCTGATAAAGAGTCCCTCCCCATCTCTTCTGTAGGTCCCTTTCAGCTATTGGAAGGCTGTTATAAGGTCTCCCTGGAGACTCCTCCAGGCTAAACAATCCCAACTCTCTCAGCCTGTCCTCATAGGAGGGGTGCTTCAGCCCTCTGGTCATCTTTGTGGCCCTCTGCTGGACGCATTCCAACAGGTCCATATCCTTCTTGTGTTGAGGACTCCAAAGCTGAACACAGTACTCCAGGTGGGGTCTCATGAGAGCAGAGTAGAAGGGTAGAATCACCTCCCTTGACCTGCTGGCCACACTTCTTTTGACGCAGCCCAGGATTGGCTTTCTGGGCTGCCAGCACACACTGATGGCTCACGTCAAGCTTCTCATCCATGAGCACTCCCAAGTTCTTCTCCTGAGGGCTACTCTCCAGCCATTCTCTGCCCAACCTGTATTTGTGCCTAGGATTGCCATGTTCCAGGTGGAGGAGCTGGCACTTGGCTTGGTTGAACTTCATGAAGTTTGCACAGGCCCATCTCTTGTGTTGACAATACAGGGATGTTTTCCTTTTTGCTGAGTTGTGTTTACACAGAGTTACGGCCGTTTCTACTTCTCATATCACCCACCAGCACAAGAAACTGGGAGGGGACACAGCTGACCCCAACTGGCCAAAGGGCTATTTCATACCCTATGACATTGTGCTCAGTACACAAAGCTGGAGGAAGAAGGAAAGGGGGATGCTCGGCATGATGGCATTTGTCTTCCCAAGTAACCATTATGTGTGATGGAGCCCTGCTTTCCTGGAGATGGCTGAACATCTGCCTGCCTATGGGAAGCAGTGAATCAATTTCTTGTTTTGCTTTGCTTGTGTGTGCAGCTTTTGCTCTACCTATTAAACTGTCTTTATCTCAACCCACGAGTTTTCTCACTTTTACTCTTCTGATTCTTTCCCCCATCCCACCAGGGGCACGGAGTGAGCGAGTGGCTGTGTGGTGCTTAGTTGGCAACTGGGGTTAAACCACAACAACTGCAAACTGCCTTGTCAGCTTCTGACCCTGCACAGACTTACCCAGCCCCTTTGGTCAAATTTATGAGTGGTTCTGTGAAAGGCATTTGCAAAGTCAGTAGGGATTACTTCCAAAATCAGCGAAACATGCCTGTGATTCTTATAAATCAGTGGTGCTTCATATCTACAGGCATTTGGGCTGTCACAACAGCCTTGGCCTGGCTTTGGTGCACAAACCCACAGGTTTGAAGGGAAGGTTCCTTTGAGCTGACTCCATCTGCCTCTCAGTCTTCTGCAAGGAGACTGAATCCACCCACTGCCCTTGATGTTTTGCACTCCCCTCTGCCTCCCCAGAATGCTCTTTTTTCCCCTGAAGACACCGTAGAGACTACACTATATGTCTTCATGCAGAAATTTATCTGAAGTTCTGCTGATGCTGAATGGTAACTGCATTTGATAAAATCTTATTATTTTGCACTTCAAGTAGCCTATTTTCATAGGTGTACTTAGGAGGATTGCTGCTTCAGAGCTCTAAACTTTTTTAGATTACATAAAGACTTTAAAAAAATGAAAAAAATAGTAAGAAGGAAAAAAGTTAAACTGGTGACTAGGAGGAGATTAATAATTCAGAACATGAAAATGAAAGATGAAAATCAGACAGGCAATAAGTTAATGCTTATGTTCTGCTGACCATACACGTTTTAGTATGAACTGCTTTCTCATCACCTGGCAGAAATGCTAATGACTACAGTACCCCTGTGGTACAGCTGCCCTTCTCTCACGCAGGCGTCCACTGAGGATAGTTTTATCTGTCTCTTTAGGAGCATACAGCAAATGGTATTTGTGTTGCATGAGCCAGTAGAAAAAACCAGTTGTTGGGTTTTTTTCCATTTTTTCTCTCATTCTGGTCCTCCTTTCTGATCTCCTGAGGTAACCTCTGGTTCCCTGTGTTTAAAAGGATGTTGGCCTTTCTTTGTTGCTGTTGCCCTCCCTTCCTTTTTCCTATACATTTCTCCTTTTTTATTTTCCCTTTAGTTTGTTTTTCTTTTTTTTCCCGTTTTTCCTGGTTTTATCTTTTCTCTTTTTGCCTTTTTCCATTTTTACTTTTATTTTTCCTTTTTTTCCTTTGTTTTTCCCTTTTCATCTTTTTCCTTCTTTTCACCTCACATTTTTTTTTAATTTTATTTTTTTCTTATTTTATTTTTCTTTTCCCTTTTTCCTCTCTAGTAAGTGGTGCACAGTCTTTGTCCAGGTGGGGACCGGGTAGACTGTTGTGGAGGGACTAAAAGGTCCTTCCATGTATGCATCTGTACTAGGATTGAAGCACAGGTACCACAGCCCATGGCCGATGGATGGAGAACAGGAGGCTGAATCAGCTGCAGGTGAGCCGGGTCCTGCAGAGGGCTGTAGAGTGAGCAGCCTGGTTAAAGTCATTCTACAGACCCTAGCTGTGCTCTCAAGTGTTGGTAGGGATAATGATGTTTCTGTTGTGATCCTGAGCAACACAGGTCCAACTTCCCCTACCCCAGAGCTGCAGCAACAGTCACAAATTCTACAGTTAAAATTATACAGAGCTGTTGGTTTCAGATCACAGCGTGCATCTGTGTGTGTGTAAAGCTAACCAGAGAGAGAAAGCAATTCAGAAGATTTTTTCCGTTGTCACCTACTTAGCTAGGGAGTCACCTTTTTCCTCTTTTGAAATCTTTTGCTGCTATGTGCCGAGTGAGATGATCTTCTCACTAAAGAGAAGGCAGCTACAGGAAGGTGAAAAGACAAGTTTAGAAAGAACTTGTACTGCTGTAGGAAATCTATGATGTACCTTAATTACGTTTATTTGTGGCCACAGATAAAAGGCTGGCCTATAGTATCTTTTACAGTTATCAGTGCTCCCGCAACCCCAGTCTTGCCCCAAACCGGAGTAAGAATTGGGGTAATGGACGTTTCCTGCCAGATGGGAAGGGAGTACTGTGAATGTAAATGTAGAGGGAACAGCTCTGATTTATTCACTCCCACATATGCTGCCTAAATGCTGCATCCCATGGGCAGAGACCAGAATCTGTGATGTTGTTTGAACAGTGATTGACTTGGCAAAGGGGAAAGGCCATGATTGTGGCTTTTGGACACTTGGTTGCAAAGCTCCAGAGGCCAAAGTGTATTTCAGGGAGGGAGCGGTAGGGGAGAAGGCGGCAATGTGGTCTAAACTGCATTTTACAGCAACATCAATGAATGAAATTGTAATCTTTGTGGGACAGCTTGACTGTCACTTCTTGAAGACCATGAGGATGTTACTTCCTACCAAACGAAGCACCTTAGTGCTTCTTCCATGGTTTTATCCCTTTTCCTTAAAAGCAGTGAAAAGAAAGCATATTTCATAGATGACAGAGCACCAGTTTTTGCTTTAGAGTATTATTTCACAGCACATGCTGATGCTGTGTGCTTAGTTTTTTATACATGCTGAGTTCTGAATACACTATTCTGTCTTTTTTTGACTAACATCAAAGATGTAGCCAAGATCAATATTTGTATAACATACCAATGGAAGTCTGCTGAAATGGTGCTGGTTATATAGGTGCTTTGGATATGAACACTTTGGAATCACAAAATAGCATGTAAGATAGAGAATTGTAATTGAAAATTAAACATGCTATGGGAGGTGTTACATTCAATAGAAACATGACTGTTTCAACACCTCTATTAAACTTCATATGTCTGAAGTAAAACGAAAAAGAGAGGGATCAATAACATGTTACTGGTGTTTCCAGTATCACATTTCATAAATTGCCTTTCTCGATGTGGGCGACATATGATGAGTCTGATCAGATTAAGTGCAATGAGTTTGATGCACGTAATTCAAGTCATAATGAATTTCTGTTGTGGTTTAGGCCAAATACGCCTGTGATGGCAACAGATGCTCTCCCCTGACATTCTTGCTCCGGAAGAAAAAGGGGAAGAGATTTATGAGTTTAGGATGAACTAAACTATTTTAATGAAATAGTAATATTAAAAAGGAAATGATGACATAGATACAATATATACAAAACTGTATCAAGCTCCCAGGGTCACCAGCAGGCATGGGAAGTCCCAGACTGGATTCAGCAATGGACGGGAACTGGATTCCAGCTCTTGAGTTAGGAATACACTGATCAGGATCAAAGGCATATGACCAGACAGGGTCCTCTTCAGACATCGGCCACTGAAGAAAGAGGCTGACCCTTGGACCCCTCAACTTTTATACTGAGCATGGGGCAGCTGGGATGGAATACTCCTGCTGGTCAGGTTTGGGTCACCTGTCCTGTCCACTCCTCCCCACAGGTGGGACCCCCCTATGATTTTCTGTTTCTGACCCTCCAATGGGGCAAATAATGAAATTAGCTGACCTTGGCTGTTATAGCAATAAGTATAAGCAAGAGCCTCTCTGCAGACCGTTCCTTGGCATGAGGTACAAACATTGGTCTTCTCACTCTGAGAATGAACAGTTTTCTGCACAATATGCTGTTAATTTCAGGGAGTTAGAAGAGGCCTAGCTAAAAAGTAAAATTACGGAACAGAAAGTTGGTTCTGTTTTACCTCAAACTGGGACAACTTCATATTCTACATTACAGTGATATGAAAAGTTTGATACATTTGGCAGCTTTCTATTCACAAAAGGTTTCCACGGTGGAACAAGCAGAGCATAGTGTCAGAACTAGTATCTGGCTCTTCCACTAATGAGAAATAACTGCACACTTTTGGACCACTAACCTAGCATGGAGTTAACATTGATGGCTTAGCTTACTTGTAACCACTGACAGCATGACTAGCTAATTTATTCCTGCTTGTTCTTGTTACTGCAAAGCATCTTCTAAGTGTAGCTTTACCTGACTGTTTTCGCTGCTGATGGATGGAAATCTGTATTCCTTATTTCTCTCCATTGGCTTGGTGTCAGGCTGATCAGGACCTTGTAAGTGGCTATCGCCACTGCAGAGGAATGCCAAAATGCAAGGGCAGGAGATATCAGTCATCATCACAAGTCAAATTCATTAAAGAGGAGGAACTGTTTTAAGTAAAGACTTCCATGCCAAAAGGGCAGTAACAGGTAAAAGTGTTCATGTAATTTATTCAAAGAATTTTTCTGATAACTGTCAAGTTATTCAACAGTTTTCTCTCATTATCATTTACTTCATGTACCTTGACTTGGCAAAGCCTTTAGGAAGACATTTAATCAGAAGTATGCAAATAGTCCTACTTGCTTCAACAGGAAATCGGCACTTAGGAATAGCAAATCTTAAATATTTTCTTAAATGTTGAGACATATTGGTACTAGTTATATATGATGAGCTATGCAGTATTCTTTTTTTTTTCCTGTGGTGCAGCTGGAGAAATTTTCTGCAGGTTTTCAAATATTCCCTAAGCAGGGCTGTGCAAGTCATTCTAGAGAAGCTGATACTGGGTGACCTGAACCAAAAATGTTTCTGGTTCCATTCCAAAACATAAATCCTAGGAAGTAAGAAAAGAAAGATTTTTTGATTGAATAAAGCTTTTTATTAATCACTAAATATTTTTTTTTAAATTGAATGTGTTAAACCTGCCCCCAAAATAACACTTTAAAATAAATATTGAAATGCTTCAGTTAAAAAATGTCATAATGTATATTTTTTTCCAACGTGCCTATTGCATGATGCAAGTTTGCAAAGGTGTTAATTTCTCCAAATTGCCTTTCACAGAGAATGAACTATTTATAAGAAAAAATAATTTGACTTTCCTTCTATCATGATTTTTTCAACAGAGTTGGTCAAATGTTGCAAATACTTAGCAAGTGCTGCATATAGTCTTCGTTTCCTATCCATCATGTTAGAAACAGGGCTTTTCTTTAAGTAGGTGGTTACAAGGTTGACACTCTAAATCTAGTCATATGTACTGTAGAGTAATATGTCGCTCATACAGCATTTTTCCTTTCCATAAAATGAAGACTTAAATTCAGATAGCCTAATTTCTACCTTAGTTTTTGTACATCATGTTTCCTACTGGCTGGACAGAGATATTCAGAAAGGTTTGCCAGGAAAAATATTTTACAAAGGAATTTAGGAGAAAATTAGACAACCTGAATCTGGGTTTAGAGTGTCTCCGTGTTACAAACAGGTTAACTAAAACACATGTAATGAAACAGCTTGCCCAAAGTCATGTTGTAAGCAGGTGGAGAAGTGAAGAGCAGAAGCTGGTTGTCTGGGCTCTTCCCTGTTTCCCGCATACCTGTATTTGTTGCAGCATACTGGTGAAATACATTCACTTCTCTATGTTTGTGCCTACTTCTTTATGTTTAGCAGAGGGCAGCATGTAGGCCTTCAGAGCTGTATATGCTGCAGGCCATTCCATCTTAAATATTACAGTGATCATATTTTTGATTGTGGAACCGTGGCAATATTTTGAAATCATACATGTGCCTTGTCTTTCTTTGTAACCATCTAGGTTTGGGACACCTGGAGGCAAATGATATGGAAAAAGGCCTCTGTAACATAAGTCCCTTCTGGCACTGACTGTACAAAAGGAAAGACACCTAGACAGAAGGTAAGAAAAGCCTTTTTAAATTTTTTAACTTCACTGATGTAAAGCCTAATGAGGTGATTTTAATTTATTTGGCTACCAGCAATGGTATTTAAATGAAGCACATAATTTGTTAAATACTAACAAATATGCTTCAGGCTGTAAAGCTAATGTAATTTTTTGCTTCACTGGTAGCCTTGGAGGCATTTGATTTCCCCTTGCCCAAACTTCAGCTTCATCTGTAAGCAGGCCATAGTGGCAGATTTATCAAGCTTTTTTGTATGTCACATTTTAAAATAACGGCATTTTAATTTTTTCTTTAGCCTATTGGACCCTTCCTTGAGTCTCTTCCAAAGCCCTTGCTGTCTGTCCATCTGCCATTTCAAACGTGTGTCTGTGCAGGAACGCCGAGTGAGCTGTGCTGTCTGCTCGGCTCTTGCTCCATTGAATGTGTTTCACTTGTATATGATTCTGCTGCTCGGTTTGTTTCTCACATTGTGTTCAGCTTAGGCAGTGGAGGAATTTCTGACAACTGGACAATGAAACCTCCTCTAATCATTTTGTCAAACAGAGGCTATAGATTTTTGGACCTTATCACAGCTTTCATTGCGTGTACTTTTATGAATCCTGCATCTAAATTTTCCTCATCTTTTCTTGGCCTTGACTCTGTAATTTGTGAGACTGAGGAGGCAGCATGGAGTCCTTTGGAAGCATCACAGAACTAAATGCTCACACTATGGCACGCTTACTACCTTGCTCACAGATCATCATGGGATATTAGAATACATAATGGGTTCTATGTGTAATTTATTATTTCAGAGTATTTGTGGGGGAGGGAGGAAAAGGGTGTATTGTTTGGTTTTTTTCCAGACAAAATGATGTATGAAGCTCCAGAGAGCTATTTTAACCATTGGATACACATAAAACTGGACTAAGAGGTAGTTGGAATGATTAATTTTCTTTTTTTGGGGTGAGAATTCTTTTGATATGAAGCCACATAAATATTAGGGTCTTTTATAATTACTGTAGTTGCAGAGATTTTGATGGACATTTTTAATACATCAAAGTAAATTGCTATTAGAGGGAAAAATGAAATGCTTTTCAGCTACAGAACACTGAAATGAATGTGCATCGGTGGAGATATTGGGAATGGTTGTTAGGGAGCAAGACCAGTCTTAAAATACCAAAGAAATGTTGACTGTAATAACTGTGTTCAGTAAAAAATATAGAGACACTGCAAAATTTCAAATAATATACAGAGTTAATGCAATGTTCTTGCAGGAACATTTTGCCAGGAAAAAGGGAAAATATTCTTTTATTCCAGACAGGGGGAGGAAAAGCATTATTTGACTCACAAATCTTCTGGAAGAACACTTGTGTTCTCTGTCAAATATATGCAAATTAAACAGTATTTTAAATCTTTTCACTGGGTTCTGCTGGATGGAACATGTCTCGAGGGCAATCGAAGGAAGGGGAACATTTGATAAACACACGTGGCTCTGGGCAGAGCTCAGTGTATCCCCACGGAGCCATGATGCCAGTGGGCTTTCTGCTGTGCCACACATTTTTTTCCTTCCCCTTTGGACTTTGAATCAAATCCACTTGAAATCAGAGGGGTTCTTTCTGTAGACTTTAAAGACCTGTGGATCAAGCACTGTGGAGGAAGTGCAGGTCAGGAAGTACTGATCTTATCTTCATTTCCTTTTGCTTTCCTTTTCCCTTACTTGCCTTTATTTCAGAAAGGAATGTGCTACATTCCATCTGTTCTCAAGCAGTCCTGGGCCATGAGCCACTGGAGCCTGGCACCGTGTCATTGGGCTGTCAGAAAAGGAAGTCTGTTCTCCTGGCTCCCTTAATGTCTGGCTCCTTCCAGCAGATCTCCTTTTTTTCTCATTATATGGTGCAGTGGAAGAAAGTATCTGGCATCTTAAAAATATTAGTTTTATGGTAATCTGGTCTTCAGCTGTGAGATGAACAGCAGATGCTTACATGGTATCTCTACCCACACACAATGTGTGTGCAAATAAATTTATACTATATCATTACTGTTAATTTATTTTTCAGAATTTGAAAATGACTAATGTCCCTATCCTGCTACGAGGATAACTGCTATTGCTTAGCATTTTTTTCCTCTGCTGGAAGGACAAAAGACTGCCTGGAATCATGTTGCTAAAAACTTGATCACTTTCGGAGGCAAAATAAAATTCTTCCCTCTGCATGCAGTGTTGGGCATTTTTCCAGGCAGGCCCAGACAGGGCTATGCCCATTTCAACACCCTCTCTGCTACTGTCCAGCTTCATGCCCTTTCCTCTTTCTTCCCTTAACTTTCTGATAGCTGAGCATAGAAGACCCTAACAGTGTTTGCAAAGGGTCAAGGCAGGCTAGAGCAGCTGCGATTTAGGGGTTAGATACTCTGATGAGGGGAAACTTGAGGCATAGCCAAGCTCTTCCAAAGGATAGTGCAGCAAGGTTGGATTTCACTTGTCAAAATAAGCAACAGCGCTGTTCTGGAAACACCATCTTTCTCTCTTCTAGAAAAACCTCTCTTTTGCTGATTTTCAATGTCTAGATTTATGATGACCTTCCTGTAGCAGAGAAATTTCGCTTCAGGCAGATTTTTGCAGAACAAAATTCTTGTAATCCTTTCCTTTGGTAGGGGAAAATGCATTTTATAGTTAAACATTTTCTGGAGATGGAGTCTCAGACACTCTTCTCACCTCTTCTCCTTTCCTTCACACAAACAGGATGATTCCTAAGTGATACAAGAGGATGCATTTTGCAAAGCAAGTATACAGTTAGTAGTTCATATATTTGTGAGATAAGTAGTATCACTGAAAAGATAAGTCTCTCTCCCATTCCTTATCCCAAAGAAAAAGGAACAAAAGCCCACCTTATACAAAGGGCTTGAAGCCTCTGATACAACATACAGCAGATGTAGTCCAAAGTTTGAAAGAAGATAAGCCAGATAATGTCATGTTAATCACATAAAAAATATTGTTTGTGTGTGATCTTCCCTGGTGGCTGCTACTCCTTATGCTGTTTCCTAATATTTGAGCCCTTGCCACTGCTCAGAGGGGAGCTGTGGGATCCTGTGGAGACCAGCATTAGCACTGATAGCCCATGAGGGTGCCCAGGCAGACACTGCATGCTGTGGGCTGCTGAGGTCCCTAGGTAACAGTTGGATAACCCTGATGAATCTAAAATTTATACTGAATTTAGGTCTGCAAGAAGACTAGGAGGTGCACTTATGTCTGGTACGTGACCACTGATGGTTTTTGTTACCCGTGAACTCTCTGAATGGTTTTATATATCCTGGCAAAGGGGAAAAGAGAAAAAGTGTGAGTCTAGTGTTTAGCTGAACCGTGAAAGAAGTCCAACTGGAAAAAAACCCCAACTACCCATTTTCTGCTATTATATGTGCTGGAAGTTTACCTTACAGGTAGCTGATCGCTTACGTGGTAACTCTAGGATGTTGCAGGTTTCCATGGTGGCAGACTATCAAGAAAAAATTGTGAACTGGCATTTTCCACCTCTGCAGTTCTATAGCTCCTTGAAATAGAGGAGTTTGCTTACAAATTGCATCTCGAGCTAGAGGCTGGGAAAGCTCAAAAATAGACTGTCTACACAAGCAACTTGCTGTTCCTGCCCAGAGATATGGAAGGACGGAGGATAAAGTAGGGCTGCCATACTAGCTTTGTGCCAAAGTTTTATGCTGAAGACAGATCTACCAGGAGTATGTCATTTCTGTGTACCAGGTTCTTTACGCTTTACCTATATTCATCATGGTTTCTTCATTACATGTCTACAGAGCAAGACTCTGGAAACACTAGCAAAGCCAATATTTTTACAACAGAGCCATCTTAACATGAAACTTCTCATTAGAAAAGAGGACATTGGACAAAAATCATAAAGACACAGAAATAGTATTTTCAGTTATGATATATATTGAAATCTCGTGGGGGATAACAACAGAAAGAGTCATTGATTAATCATACAATAGCAGAGAAGAAAGTATACATAATTCCTAGGTATATTTAATTTCATAAGAAGGGCTATGTTCTTCCATGGAACTCTAATTCAAAGTTTTTGAAGCATCCATATTAGAAGACACTGGCTTGGAGTAATAAGGTGATTGATAAGATTAAAAAAAACTCCGAAAGAACTGGTATTCTCTCTTGTCAAAAAGAAAAGTTACATTAGCATTCTCAATAGGTTCACAAGGTAGAAGCAGGTACAAAAAGCATATAGGCCTGGTTCTGCTGCCTGGATCTGATGGTCATGCTTGCACCTGCTTAGAGCAGGTTCAGTTGAGGAACTCTCTTGCCATCACAGTTTATTCCCATGCTGAGAGTCTGTCTAAATTTAAATCTGAATAAAGCAGTGGGCTATGAGGAGAAGCAAACACAGTGGGTTTATGACTTGGTGCAAATTCAATATCTTAATTCAGAGTCTTAGTCTGTAGCCACAGTGGGATTGAAGTCTACTTGGGTAGAGAGGTAGGGTCACCAGCTCTCACTTGTGAAAGCTTGTTTGTTAAAGGCTGTGCTTTGCCACGCTTCCTTAGCAATTTCAGTGTACCCACCTCTGTTGTCATTCCCAGAAAAGAGGGGTGATGTAGATGTATCATTTAGGTCCCTGCGGTGCTTGGAACCAGACCCTTCAGAAGAAGAAAATCTGTGTAGAATTTAGAAATAGGTATTGAAGCCAGAAGCACATCTGTTCCTTAGAATCTCTCTTGCCGCAGTTTAATGTAACTGTAGATGGCCTCAGGTGCACAGCCAACTCTCTTTGAATGTCAACTCACACCGAACATCTAACATTTTACTGGGATTAAAACATTTAAAGAATGGCGTTATTAGTTTGGAGGCGGAGTTTTACTTTTGGACTATATGCATAACTACACATGTATTTAATTTGGATTACCTTTTTATCACATCCTTTTAAGGTATCTGCCAGTAGGTAGTTTATGACACGAATATGATAAAATAAAGAAAAGTGTAGCATGCTGAATTTAAATAGAAACTTCTGCATAAAAGTATCAAATTTGCCTTATGAATTACACATAGAGCTGCATGTCATTTAGTAAATAAAATAGTATATTTTTCATGTGAATTTTCGCAGTTGGTCCATTAATGGCAAGAGGAACAGCAATGTAAGAGATTTTAATAACAATAAGGGCTTACTTTTTCCCCTGGTCAATAGAGTCTGTTACCCTTTAGGTGCATTCCTTTATTCTGGCCTGCTCTATTCCCCCTTACACTCCTGTACACTGCTGGAACAAGACTCAAAATACTATAGGGATTAATTGACCAAACCTTTTTTTTTAAAAAAATCTATTTTTTTTAAAGAGCTATCATGTAAAAATGTTTTTACCTCTGTCAGCTCTCTTCACCGACAATATAATACAATATATTTTCATTCTCATAGCTGATTTGGGCTGTCATATATGTTAAGCCTCTCAGTAAATCAACTTCAGTA
>JAOXJM010000002.1:6306558-6323152 GCA_026413425.1 Tringa solitaria | reverse complement strand
CCAGTCATCTGGCACCTCTCCTGTTGACCAGGATTTTTGATAGATAATGGAGAGAATTACTAAGAGTATGGGTTGAAGCCAAATTGATGGACAATGCATAAACAATTTGTTGATGTTAAAGTTATGTATTCAACTGAATCTTGAAAAAAAATTAATGTACTATTAAATATTGGAATATTAAAATATTTTAAGTGGCACACATTTCAGATTTGAACCAAACAATCCAATATTCAGTGCAGGGTGAAATTCTGTCCTTGATTTTCATGTAAGCAAGTTTTGATAGTTTCTAATGGGCAAAGTGTCTGGGAGACTAAATAAAGAAATGCAGCTGGATAAACCCAGAAGCAGCTATTCCCAGACCTACCTGACAAGGTAGGAAAAGAATCAATAATTGCAGGCTAGTTTTGTTGAAAAGGCAGCTGGTCCCTGCCTCAGTGTTTTACTGTACTGGATTATTTTCTTTGGACAGTCTAACACAAGCAATATCTTCTGCTTTCTGATATGAAAAACCAATTCATTTCTTTCAGCAAGAGCTTGAGCCCCTGTATTCCATGTGTTTGTCATCCCCACGATTCACTTTTGTAATTCATTCACCCTGCCCAGGCTTACTTAAGCTCAGAATGAAGCCATAATTCACAAATAGTGTGGTAAACCACATCCTCAGGCAGCGGCAGCATAGAAAGCCTATTATACAGGTGCTTTATCACATCTGCTATACTGAGTTCTGAGAGGAAAAAACAATTCCTGTGATAGATTAAGTCTATCCCAATAAGGGCTTCATAAATCAGTGCTACCAAAAGCAGGAGTGGCTCTGAATGTCTGCTGAGATCCAGGAGAAGCTGTAGTCTGGCAGACAATTTAAGAAGAAAGAGAAATGCCCTCAATGGAACTGAGAGAAAAGACCAATCAAGTGTAGGGAAATAGCTGTAGTAACCTCTCATTGCTGTAGGATTCACTCACTCGTTACTGTGTTGTTCCATTCCTCCAACATCAAAAGGAAACCCAGAGCATGCTCAGAGAAGAAGTTTGAGATTCAGCTGAGACTCATTGACTTTGGGGAGAAGTCTCAAATCACTGTGAACCAGTTAAAGGCACTTGGAGGAGGGACATGATGAATTTTGTTAGACAATTATCAGAGTATTTTTTAACTTGGGGGTGAGGTTTTGATGAAGGTTTGGCAGTATTATTCCTTTATTTGAATTTTTTTACCCAGTTTTATGAGTAAGCGTATCACTCAACTCATACCTGCAGCAGGAAGGATGTGTGTCCCTAGGCTTCATTATTTTAGGGGAAAAATTGTAACTGAGTGTGTGAATGACGTGCTAGCTTTTCAGACAGGGTTAGTGGCAGATTATCTGCTAAGATCCTGACAAGTAAGCAACTTCCAGTAGGACAGGTAAATCAATCTTCTAGCAGGTTATGATGATATAAGACCTATGCATGAGTGAGAACAGGAACATTAGAAACCAGTGAGGATATGCTGAGTTCTTGGGGTCGGGGCGGGGGATGCCGCTAGCATCTCAGTTTTGAGTATCCCCTTCTCTGAGACCTGGCCCACTTTTTTGGGTACCCCAGATGTGTTTAGAATTAAAAGGTGTAATAGATGATTCTCAGTAATACTCTGTCTTCTGGGACAGGTTATGCAACTGGATGCTATTTTAACTCTGCTGACCAATTTCTTTTCAGTAGGAAAGAAATATATATCCTGCACTGTCAACACGTATTTTCATCTAAAACATGTACATGTTAGATAATACTGTAGGAATAACCCTTTGGATTTTTCCTGCATTAATCAATAATGGATAGATGAACTTTTCTGGGCTTTATTTAGCAGAGTAAACATAAAACTAACAAGTAACTTAAAGATAAGAAAATCAGACAATGCTGGATTATGTGAGCTCAAACATATCTCAACAAAGCTTCTATGCCCTGTCGGCAGTCACAGTTCTAATCCCAGTTGGCTGCTGCTTTGAAGTGGTAATTTATTTCCTCTATTTCTTTCTGGCCTGAGAGATGCCAGTGACTTATAACATACCATCCCCATCAAAAGTGCAATATTGGTGTTTTGTTTCTCAGTTACCTGTCCATGTAGAATGGAGTACAGTTTGATGTGACACATCTCATGCAGTTGTAACACATTGGTAATCTGTGGAGAAGTAATGTGTAAATGTAATTAATTATAATCAGTGGCACAAAGTCCATGTGGAGGCTGGTCATGAGTGGTGTATACAAGGGTGGTTGTTGGTGCCAATATTGTTTAACGTCTTCATTAATAACATAGATGGTGAGATGGAGTGTGCTCTCAGCAAGTTTTCAGACGTTGACTGGGAGGAGCGTCTGATGCACCAGGTAGGCATGCTGCTATTCAGAGGGATGTGAGTCGGTTGGAGAAATGGGCTGATGTGAACCTCCTGAAGTTCAACAAGGGGAAAAGCCAAGCCCTGCACCTGGGGAGGAATAACCCAGTAAGTCCCAGTACAAGTTGTGGTTCTAATGGCTGGGAAATTACTTTGCAGAAAAGGACCTGGGAGTCGTGATGGACACAACTGCTGACCATGAGACAGCAATGGGCCCTGGCAGCAAAGAAGCCCAACAGCCTCCTGGGCTGCATTAGAAAGAGAGTAGCCATCAGGCTGAGGGAGGTCATTTCCCCCCCTGCATAGCCTTGGTGAGATCAAATCTGGAGTGCTGCATCTTATGCTAGGCTCCCCAGTACAAGAGACACATGAGTATATTGGAAGGAGTCCAACAAAGAGGCACAAAGATTATTAAGAGATTGGAACATTGATCATATGAGGAGAGGCTGTGAGGGTTGGGATTGTTCAGCCTGAAGAGGAGGAGAAGGCTCAGGTGGATCTTATCAATGTGTACCGATACCTGAGGGGAGGGTGAGAAGAGGAAGGAGCCAGACTGTTCTCAGTGGTGCCCAGTGACAGGGCAAAAGACAATGGGCACAAACTGAAATGCAGGAAAATCCATTTAAACGTCAGAAAAGTTGTCTTAGCATGAGAGTGGTCAAACATTGTGACAAGTTGCCCAGAGAGGCTGTGGCATCTCCCGTCTTGGAGATACTAGAAATCTAAGTGGACATAGCCCTGAGCAACCTGCTGTAGGTCACCTTGCTTGCAGTGGGGTCGTGGTGTCAAACGCGATGACTTTCAGAAGTCTTTTCCAGCCTCAATGATTCTGTGACCTGAGTATGATCAGAAAAATCCTCACTGTAAGCACCACCCCACAGAACTTACGCTTTTATAATAAGATTAACACCACAGCAGGTATTGCAGAGTATTGCTTTTCTGGGATAACCCACCTAGTTGCTTCCTTTCAGAAAGCATCCTGCTGAAATGTGGTGGTCACAGGGAGCCTACCATGACAGGAGCAGCTGTTTTGTTTGTGGGTAGTCCTGTTGCTCTCATAATTATGCTACTATCCAAGATAGCTCTAACCTAGTTTCTTGAGGTGTATTGCTTCCACTGCTTGATAGCCGTGGACAGGTTATTCATAATTCACAGGATGTCTGTTTTTAAAGAACTTGATGACCTGTCAGATTTGTCCCTTGAGATGTTAGATATCTAATGTTCTCTCTCTCTACTAAGCATAAATTATTTGTAAATTGTCTTTTGGAAGGGAGTGATAATGCACCTTCACACAATTCTGAGATGTGGGGATTTTCCAAAATCACGGGGGATGACCAATAAACTTATATTTAGCATTTGCTGCTTGCTGCAAAATTGAAAAATTAACATTGTCATTATTACAGAACACACACTCCTCCCACAATTTTTTATCTGTGCTGTTTATTGATGTTTATCTAAAAGCCTGTTTTAAAAAATGAAAATCTGTTCAAGGGCCACCTCTCTGCTCCTTGGGTGTCTCTCTGTATCAAGTGTTAATATAGTTAATATAGTCAAACACACACAAATGTTCATTCTTTTCTCCAAGCTACCTGTCTATTAGATGATCTGCTGAATTCAATGGTGAATAGCTTACAAATTTGGCTTGATACTGAGGTCTCCTCTCGTTCATCTTGAATATGGTATTAAGTTGCAGATGAGAACCTGGTTGGATTTTCAAAAGCAAGACTTTGAATCCTGAGGTACAGAAAGCCTTAGAGGACTCTGTCCAAAATTGTTTGCTTGTAGAACATGTGGGAGTTCTACCATGTTCTGCCTGTTCCACTCCCAAGTTCTACCATGTTCTGCCTGTTTGTTAAACTATGCTTCCAAAAGGCCAATTTTTGAGGAACTTGCAATATAAAATACTGTTGGCACAAACTGTAAGCTGGGAGATCATTTGGCTTCTATTTGCCGTAAAGTGAGCAGAGTATCATTAGTAAAAGCATATATCTTTAAAAAAAAAAGTAATTTACTTTGTAACTATGGTGGAAGGGTGGCATGGATATTATTCATATATCAAAATTATTCAGATTGTGCCTTCAAATATGAAAACATCTTCGATATGAAAAGTTATAGAGATCTCCCCTCTTTAAGAATGAGCTTTAGTTGCTGAGAAATTCTGGCTAAAACAAACAAAAGAATCCGGTAATACAGACTGGGCGAGGACCTACATCCTCTCACCCCCTAGCCCCTGGTCTTGACAAGGAGAAGTGGGAATCTTTTAACAAGCTCCAATAGTGTTTTTGCCATGCAGACATTTGTCTCTATTTACAGTGAATTCAGTTTCCACCACTGGTCCAAATAAGCTGCTCCCCTGAGAGCTGACTCTAGGCAGAACTACGGGGATGTAGCCCTGCAACCTGCTTCATCTCCCAGGCCTAAAGCAATACGGGGAAGGGAAGAAACAACCCTACAGTTGTCAGGCCCACTATGCTGGGCCTGATGGCCTTCCTGGCTCCTCTAGTCTTGGAGCCTGCTGCCCATGCTCCAGGAGCGTTGCAGACATGCCAGTGGGCAGCCTGCTCACTGCAGTCAGGCCATGCAGCGGTACCACGTGGCGAGGAGGTCTCATCCCCATGGCGTGGCCCGGGCTGGTGGGAATTCACAGTTGCTGTTTGGTTCCTCTTTGACATAAGCAAACTGTAAATGACCCTGGAGCAAGTACTGTTGCCGTGCCCATGCACATGTCTAATGTGTGGCTGCCTCATGCAGTTAGTCATGGCATCTTCATGCTTTTCACCAATTGGGAATAAAGGCAGTAAAAGAAAATCTCCTACTTTATTACACACAAATAACCACTTCTGAAATAATGTTTTTTGGTAGTAGTTTATAATAATTTGTCAAAAGCATTTCTGTTCCCTCTACTTTGTGTTGAAATTGCTGATAGTTCATGTGTGTAGTTGCTTTCACCATACCCCAAATGCTTAAAAAGTTGAAGAAGCAGCCAGGAAGATTGTCAAATTGGTTTATGCCTTTTTTTTTTAAAGTTACCAGTGAAAAATATTTCTGTTTATGATTTCAGAGAGTAGTCCTATGGACTGTCACTGTGTTCCCACTCTTCTAGGTAATTACTTGCTTTAAGATACTGCTTTCAGAGCAAGGGAGAAATTTCCAGTATCTTATTTTTAAAGACCTGCAAAATTAACTCTTAGATTTCTGCTGAGCATTGCACATCTTAAATGTTGAGCTGTGAGATAACACTGCAAATTTTATCTGAGTTACTCCCACTATCTGAACTGCAATTACTGTTGTCTGCCTGTAGGAAGAGAACTAGCTCTGTTGAAGCAAGATGCAGATCTGCCTTGCTAGTGTTTCTGTAATATCCCTCTTGTATGCTGGTGGCATGCTAGAATAAATTGATCTGGT
This sequence comes from Tringa solitaria, assembly GCA_026413425.1. Taxonomy (NCBI): domain Eukaryota; kingdom Metazoa; phylum Chordata; class Aves; order Charadriiformes; family Scolopacidae; genus Tringa; species Tringa solitaria. Next base: position 6,317,390 of record JAOXJM010000002.1, on the reverse strand, counting down.
TCATGCACAGATTTACTTCTTAATGAAAAAAGTTTAATTAAGAAGATCAGCGTTAATTTAAAGTCATTAAAAAACCCTTAACATATTGTTGTAGATTTATTAGTGCTACAAAGCTTGTTATGTGTTCAAGCCTGCTAACATGAATAGTGAGGTATGAACCTGTGTTAAGTTTGCTTATAGTATTCTTTGCTGACATCAAAAATGTGTAATAGATATGAAATCTGACCAGCTTTTGCTTTGATGGAGTTGACCTTTGTCATTTCTCTGCTGTTTTATTGACTGCAAGTTTTAGCCAAAATGGAGAGAGAGGATGAAAGGCTTAGAAAGTCAGCATTTATATGGAGCCCAGGGAACATGTATTCACTTTGAATGCAAAAGCAGGGAAATCCACACCTGGCTTGTATTGCCTAGTTTCTCATCCATATACACGTATAGCACAGTTTTAGTCATAATTGTTCACATTATTTCACATGACAGCCTTCCAAATTTTTTCCTCTTAAATAGGGCACTACCACATTATCAGTTGGGGATTTCCTTTGCTGTATTTCAGGCTCTGATGCATCATGTAGAGAAATAATGTTTATAAAGTAGGCATGAGGAGAAATCTGTCAGTGACAGATAGTTTAGGAGAACTGTAAAGTCTCTAAGAAGGGACATCTGTAGGAACAGGTTAGACAAGCATCTGTCTGGGTGTGTTTCCATACCATCACTTCTGGGCAGGGTGGTGTCAGGTACCAGATGACTTAATGCTCCCTCCCAGCCTTTCTTTCCTCTCATTCTACGTTATGCATTTTATGTACTAATGAGCTCCAGGTTTAATCCAACACTTCATCTTTCTGGCAATGGGGATATGTGTTTGGTTGTTTGTTTTTTTTTAACAGTGCAGCTGTTACTTCACTGGAGTTTGAAATGTTATTCATGTTTTCAATGGAGGTGGATAACTAAACAAAAAATTAACCAGATTCATAATTGCTGTATATTTGCCTCATTCCACTGAAGTCTAGGCAGTAATCCCAATTTCACTCCATCTAAGGATGTGAACTGGTATTTCATGTATACCAAAGCATTCATTAAAGACAGTGATAAAGGCAACAGGCTTTTCAAGTGAGAAGGTAATGGAGGTGGGCATTTCTGAAGGCTGACAGTGCTTTAGACATAAACCCATTTGCCTAAGATTTTTAAAATGCTATCAAATGGGGTGTAAATAGATATTTGAACTTTTTGAAGTGACAAATTATAACATCCTTAGAAATTATATGCGATGTTTAAGAAAGTTACTGAGTGTTAATGGTTTTCTTCATTTGTTTTTTATATATATACTAGGTTTCATTTTAAAGTAGTTCAGGAAAACAACACAGGAAGCTATAAACATCTTGCAAATATTAAGATGAAGTTCCAGAAGAACTAATGAGTATGTAATTGGAAACACAAATTTGCATACAAATCTGAACATGATATTTCAAAGCTTGCAAACATCAAAGTGTATTAAAATGACAAGCTATCCATGCCAATGTACAGTTTTTATTTTAAGTGGGTGAAAGAATAAAATATAAAGATTTTACTTGTGAGATGGCTAATTATATCAAATTGCTTTAGGCAAAAGGCATCATCAAGTCATCACAACATGCATTTGCCTTGCTTTTTCTCCTATTATTGTATGCAATTTCTGTGTACCTTGGGGTCAGAGAAGAGGAACATGTGTCAGGCATATTACGATAATAGAGAGTCACAGCTTTCCATCTAGCAGATAATAGAGGTGTCTCTTACTCCTACTTTGAACTCTAGGCAAATGCCTATGTAGGAATCATCTTCATTTCATTCATGGGACATAGTAGAAATTAGTTCATCTCTGCTTTGCTCACCTGAAACTCCAGCAGCTGCCCTGGCTATGAGTGACAAAGTCTGCAAGTCCGTTAGTGGAGAGGTGTTACGCTGAAGGGAAGCTAGGGTAGGTGTCACATCTCTAACCACAAGACAGTGCCCACCAGTGCTTCAGCACCACTTGGCTTCACTCTGACCAAGGTTCACCCCCCTAACTCCCCAACTTTTATATATGTCTACTGCAAGTGGAGAAATGGGGAGCCAGAATAGATTCAGGCTTGTACAGTTGTGTTCCTGTGCTCTCATGCTGAGCTGATGCTGCTGCACTCAGCTGTATGAGCTTTGTGGCTCATGGCACACTAACTCAGGGGTTTCTGCACCATATTTCATTACTACTTGATGATTCCTTTGTATGTTCTGCTTTGCATCAGGACTGTACTAAATCCTTCATTCCTAGAGTCCTCTCCTACTACCTTCACTTGGGAACTAGGAAAGCTGTTACATCTGGTTAACTAAAACATGCAAGTGGTATATGAAATGAGTAAGTGGTAGTATCTGGTTTTTGAGTGTCACTTGGATGTGCAAAGTAATCACCTGTGTAGTTGATGAAAGGTTAAAAAAAAGGACTTAGTCAGAAGAGTAAAGAATAAATTGTGATGGGCTTTTAAGGGCAGTGAAGAATGTCAGACAGATTCCTCACATCTGCAGAGGACACCGGGTCGCAGCAAGCTTCCTTATTAATGTGTGAATTTTCTGCAGTCTTTAAATGCACCTGCGCCTTAGAGTTCAGCAGGTTTAGTGGTGTAATGCATGGCAGCAATTTAGCAGAACTGTAAGAAAAGCATGGATTCGTGCTCCTCGCTTGACTTGAATTCCAAACAGAAATATATCAGAGAAATTCAATAGTAATACAGCAGGATTCTTACGTATTGACTTTGTCTACTTACTGACCTTTGGCACTGAGGCTTTGTGAGAGAGGCTGTATATATATATGAGGTGGCACTTAGTGTTGAGAAACAGCCTGACTGTGAAGGCTATACAAGGCCAGCTGTTTTCTGCACCTATCTAGTAAGAGGCAATAGGATGAAAGTGAAGCTGATAGCATAAACAACTGTCACAAAAAAACCTGTTTCAGTAAAATGCACCAAGTGGACACAAGATAAAAGTGAGTGCTGCTCAAATTACATGGGCTAATAAGACTTTCCCTGCATGGAATAGTTGTTGATTTTTTAACTGCCTCCATTCCTATCAGTGACATGTGGGGTTGAGGTAGAGTAGAAGGTAGTTTCCTGTTGTTTTGCTCTGGTAGTGTTGCTTAGGTCTTTTAAACCCTGTAGGACTTTAGGAAGCAAAATGCTAAGTACATGGTTAAGCTAATATGCCTAATTTTATCACAGAACTAGAATGAATCTAAGTACGTGTTCAGGCCAGGTGAGGATGGCCACTCAAGTCAAATCCTGCTGCTTGTCCTTAAGTTATATGAAACCAGTAACAGGAATCATATAAGGCAGTGTTCGTAGGGTAGGACTTAATATCCTTCAAAACTCTTCACAAGGCTATGCATAAACTAGCAATTTTGTTTTTATTTATACTACATTTTCAAACTACAAAAAACTGACAAAAAATCAAAATTAATATATGATGTATTGAGTTAAAAAAGAGCTGGGATCGGGTATAAGAAAGAAGCTGCTGCTGTTCTCAGATCATGCATTTTGTGTTTCTCTTTATTCTGCTTCTATGCTAAATGTAGGAAGTGCTGTTTTGTAATCTGCGTGGAACTATGTCCACTAGGGCTGTCTAGCTCAACGCAGAGTAATATTGTAATTTATAGAGAGAAGCTAAAGCCTGTGTTACTGTTAAAAATTATCTTTCCTTAGCATGTTGTTCTCAGTAACAAGAAGTCACCGGGTGGCTATAGAGGGGTTGAGAGGTTCCCTCAGGAAGCTGCACCCTCTGTAGAAGAGCAGTTCTCCCTGCAAAGGTGGGTACTTGCCACATGACTACAAAGGTCTTCAAGATGCCATAATTCATCCTCTGCACCAATACAAACATCCCTGATGTCAGTGGCACAGAGCTGAAAGAAATGTTTTTCTGCCATGAGCTGTAGCACAAAATGGCTGAGATGTAGAAAAGTGAACATTTAAGCTGATCATCACCAGGTAATCTCTGCCAATGAAATATGCTGCAGAAACTGTTTGAAAGGCACGGAAGTACCAATCTTCAGGAATTTTAAAAAGACTAGATAAAATACTTCAAAATATATGGGGGAGAGGAATGTTGTCCTGTCAAGGTGACAAAGACAACCAAATGTATTTCTTTCATCTCCAAACTTCCAGGACGTACTCTGTTATTTTCTGTATTTAGTATATCATAGGCTATCAAAGCTACACAGAATCATTATTTGTTTTTTCTCTAGTGAGAGACAAGCTGAGTGCTTCTCAGAGCTTTCCCTGAACCTAATATAGTTGTGGTAGGGGGTATTTTTTAGTAGCTGCTGCTGAACATTTTGACTGAAATGTTCCATAGAATCAATGTGGATGTCTTCTTTTGCTTGAATTGTGCATATAAATTTAGCGCTGTTTCCCCTAACTTTTTACCAAAGGTTTCCTGGAACTTTTAAGCAGAACGAAAATGGGAGTTTAAGGGTGGTTTTGTTGTTTTCTGCATGTGTTCTTTTTTTCCTCCAAAGTAGGCAAACACGGTCCTTGTAACCTTGTGGGATGTTGATGAGGATTTGCAGGATCTGGCTTGTAACTTCCGAGTGGCATTGCAGTTGCCAGATACAATCCCATCTAGGAATAACACTTCCTGATATCTAACAAGCATGCCATTTTGAAACTTTGGAAGAAATTAAATACTTAAAAACATTGATTAGAAAGGATTTGCTAGGTTTTTTTCTTCTTGCTTCTCCCCTGTGCCTTCTTTCTTTCTCTACCTTCTGTCCTTGCAGAATATTTGAGAAAAGCTGTAAAGTCAAAAAAATTCCCCCAGCATTGTTTAGACATTATAGAGCTGTGTTGGTAACACAACATATACACAGCAGTGTGGGCTACACAGTGTCTTCATGCCGCAGATCCATGCATTTTCTATTGCACCTCATGAAATCCCTCACATCACTACTCTATCATGCACATCTTCCATCTCAGCCTGCAGTATGTCCTTAACAAGTTATCAATGACTATTTGTAACACCTCAGAGACCTAGCAAGCTCTTTGGGGTGCAAGATCCATCATGTAATTCTTTATTTGGACAGTGAAGGCCTGGCAGCATTACTTTCCATGCATTTAGATTAATTTTTTCTTCCTGTCTGTGGCTATGTGTTTTGTTACTTCCTTCACTTTTCAAGCAACAGTAAATTATGGGCAGAGAGAGCTGCTAGTCCTGCTAGGCGTGATTTGGGGAACGGCCATTTGGCTGGAGTACATCTGACCCACTGCTTTTCCCTTGAGGCTTCTTTCCCAGCACTGAATCCATGTGCGAAGGGGAAGGGCCTGGCAGATGGATGCTGTACCCAGATGTGGCCAGACTCAGGAGCTGCTGACTTGCCTTTGTATTACCAGGGCAGGCATCCTGGGATTCTATGCTTACCTTAAAAAATACTGGACTATGCTGATCAACCCCTGCTTGAAGGCAGAAGAGAGAAAATAGATTCTTTATTGAACTAGTATGAAGTAAATCAGAGCAATATTATCATAATATTATAATATTTAATATCATAAATAGATTCTTCCACAAAAAAAAAAACAACAAACACCTCTCAAATGGGTTTAATGATTAATATTTTGGTAACAGCCTGAGCTGAAAGACTCTGAAGATTGGACTGGTGTATTGCTTCTCATTGCTTTCTCCAAGTCATCAACAACTGCATTAGTCACCTGCAGTTATTACAGGTGCCTCTGACCCTGCATCTCCTAATCCCAGAGAAAGGAAGGTGACAGATTTTGTATCACAAGAGATTGTACCCCTCTTCACTGTTACACAGCAGATTTTGCTAACAAGAAAATTGCATATTTAGTCAGGAGGTTTAGCCAAACTAGAGATTCTTTCCTTCCAATTCTTAAAAGTTTCTTTTCCCATGATCTCCCATCTTTAGAAAGACTCAGGTGTTAGTGCCCCATGTGCACACTGAGTCTAAAATACTCCCTGCCCTTGTTAGAGTGCTCAAGAACCCAACTCTTCTCACAAGGAGTCACAAAGTATGTTTGTTTGTTGGAGTGCATCTCCCCATCACTTTGTGGACTTATTTATGAGGTTGTTGTAAACAAAAAAGCTATGTGAGCCCTGCCAGTTCATACATCTAAGTCTCAGTGCATCAAATTAAAGTTTCTCTTGCATCTAGGTTAATTTTGATTCTAAACATTACCTATAGCCTTATTTTACTTTTTGTTATAAGACTCTTGCTAGGATGGCTGATGAACATTATAAGCCTCCTTTTCTGTGGATAACTACTATCACCTACTTGAACAACAACCAAAAAAAAAGGGAAGTAATTAAGATAACACCTTTTAAAGTATAATACCTATTACAAAATGCAAGAGATGTCTGTCAGTAAGCCAGCCACCTGTGAGGATCATTTTAAAACAGATGGTGAAGAAACAATTTAGCCAAAAAGTCAAAAGCATGGCATAATCCTGGAAAATATCGCCTGATGTTTATTATTACAGTAGTTATGACCCCAAATCATTTGTGCATTCATAGTTATTTGTGCTCACTCTTTTGAATGAAATGTCCATTATGGAAAGGTACTTTCTGGCATATGTGAGTGTAAAAGAAAGTTCCCAGAACATGAATTACTCCATTTTGGTCCAAATAAACCACTGACTTTCACTGTTACTGGGTTTGCCGTCTTGCGTATTCTGCATGTACAGTGATCTGCTGTAGGGGAACAGATGTTGTGTGTTGGAAATGGATATGGAGAGAGACGTAACTTCTTCCTGGTACAACTTCAGGTGTTGAATTAGAGATACTTGCATATACAAATCAATCCATTTGCAGTGTTTGCTTTAAAATCTGACTTCTTTTGCCTAGGCCAGTTGAGAGGACTAATGTGAGAAGTCTCAGATTTCTCTCGGTGTTTCCATCCTAGTGAAGGGTAAGTAGTGGCATTATTTGCCAGTCTAAAGCTAATGGTAACCATCTTGATTTGTGTTTTGGTATTTCTTGTTCCTGGTACTTAGAGCACATCTTAGGGAGCGCAGCTCTTGCTCACCAGACTGAGCAACTATCAAGGCAGAAGGATGAGCAACCTGTTCATGATGAACAAGGCGCTTGTTGGATCTAGTCTTTATTTCCATGCAGAGCTTGATTTTTAACAGGTTACCCCTACTACCACCTCACCTCTAGGAAAAAGAGTTTGTTTTCTTTTCATAAGTTATTTTCCAAACTAGTAACAAAGTGATTCAGAAAGTAAATTCTCAATTACATTGCCAATGATCTTAAGACTGTGAATATGAGTTGAAAGGATTTGGCACCTCAATGAAATAGTTGTTTTAAGCATTTTCCTTTTTATAGATTATGTCATTATCATAATTTTGACATTTCAGAGAAAAAAAATGGACATTGCATGCATTTTTCCTTAATGTTAGATCAACTGAGGACTGATTAAAAAAAAAATTATTTGCAAGAGGTGCTGCTCTTCAGGCTGTCTTTGGGATACCTGATAAAATATTGTGAGGTTCAGGACACTTAATTTATGTTTTTTATCCATTTGCTGAAGATTTTATAAAGGGCATGAGAACCATTCTCATGAATCTGAAATTCATGAGTTAACTGAATTTTGAAAAATCTATTAGAAGATTTTTTTCACACTCTTTCTTTTATTTGCTCTGTCTATAAATCTGGAAACAGTGATAAGCATGAATATACATTAGTAGCATGAAAGTATATCTTGGAATTATAATGCACTTTTGAATTCTGCAATATAGGGGCTTTTTGCAATATCTTGCTTTCTAACAATTTATATGAGAAAAAGTTTTTTCTAGTAATTTTTATACTTCGAAAGATTTTCTGAACTATATTTTGGAAGGCTCTTCAGGATTTATTTTTAGCTGTGTATATGAGTTTTTACAGTCCTATATAAGGTTAGTTTATTTTGTGATACGTGAAATATACATAATGGAAACAGCCCTTAGGGGCTAAATAAAAACCCACCAGCTTTCAAAGCAGAGCTCCTAATTACTGTCAACCCCTGACTACAGATAAAATTGAACTTTATTTCTATTGAACTGTTAATCATTGAGTAAGGAAATAACTATGAAAATAAAAGCAAACATGAAGATATAACTCTGGGTAACAAAATAATAATGTTTAAAGTGTCATAAATTACATATGCACAGTTAAGTCCTTTGCTATATTAAGGCCAGAGCGTTTAGGCTTAAAAAATAAACTCATAGGGATAAAATGATTGAGAGGGGTGGAAAAAGCAAGAAACAATGTTAAAATGGCCTTTGGGCTAACAACCATGCTTGTTTTCCCCTTTCAAGTTTTATAACTAGTGTCTGGCATCAGCAGACAACTTGTTGGGCAACATTTTGCCTGTAACAAAGCTCAGAACAGCTCTGTGTGAGATGGTATCAATCATACACTTGCCAGATCATAGTGCTGAGCTAGGAACATTAGAATATCTGTTGACCATTTAATGGACAATGAATGCTACCTATTAGCTAATCAAGTAGTGTCATTCACATAAAAACAGCACTAACTCATTTCATTACCACCATCCCTTCAGTCCAAGCGTAGCAAGCAAAATAGAGGATGCCGCTTAGACCTGCAATCTACAGATAATAATGTGTAGCTGATTTGGCTGTTAAAAATGAAGATAAATGTTCCATATGGATATTGAGAATACGAAATTGGGGAAGAATAAATATCCGTAAAGGTTATTTATAGATAGTAAGACAAAAGTTGCAATAGTAAAACTTAATGCAGAAGTAATCCTTCCTAGGTATTTTTCAGCTCCTGCTCAGTGTTTTGAACAGTACTTAGACACTTAGAATACAGAGAATTACATAGAATAAGCTATTTGTTTTTACAGGGAGAGCTCTTACTTTCTTACTTTTACCTTTCTGTCAAGTGACTAAAAGATAGGCGTTTCTAGACAATTGATCCACATGGACCACTGGTCTCTTCCAGTATGCTAGTTCGCAGTGACGAATGCATGTTTGTGCCCATGGCCCCCTACATCTGGCGCTGAAATGTGTGATTAGAGATCATAAAACATCCACAGTGCTTTTCAGCCATTGTTTTCACATCCTGCTTTTTAATGCATTTTTTTAAAAGTCAGCATAAGAACAATTTCGAGGCCTGTGAATCCACTGGAGAAAAGCTACTTCCTCATTTGGATCTCAATTATTTGTCTCTTGGACTTGACCCGATTGGAGATAAAGAGGTCTGAGTTCACGCTTGACTTGTGTCATGGCAAAATCCTTAGAGGAACAACCTAGATCTTTCTTGCTTTATCATTTTTAAATGCGTGCTGTGACAAGTCTCCATTCCTTTTCCAGGATGGTACTTGTTCCTGTCTATGGAGAGTGAAACTGGGAATTTAAGTTTCAGTTGCAACTCCAGAAGGTGAATATGAATGAAGCGTTTTAAAAATTGCATCTTCCAAGCAACAGCCCTTTCTGAGCCCCTGACTCTCTGGTGCCAACATTAATATTTGTTACTAGTGAAAACTATACCCTGGCTTTTTGTTTTGAAAGTGCTATGAAGTGCTATCACTCTCATCTGAGCAGGAAATAGAAATCTGTTCTGTGGGTGAGGCAAAGAGGCCTATTAAAATACTCCTTTTCCTCAGTTGCCATTTATTCCCAAGAATATTCTTTTGATAAGCAGCTTGAAATAATTTCTTTTATTCCTAGGGTCCTCCTGATTATTTAAGTCTTTTTCGCATGCTGTTTACAGTATGTAGTTTAAAAATCAGTTTCAGCCCTAATCGGTAGGCTTGTTTCCACAGGGAGACATTGCTCCTTGGGTGTAAAAGCTGAATGTTTTGCCTCAGTGAGGACTGAAGATTTTAGCTCTAGCTCTGATTATTAAACACAATCCTGGTTTAGTGTACTGTAGTTTTTACTTGCAGTGAAAACCTAGTGCTGTAAAAGTAATATTTTTTGAATTAATTAAAAAAGTAAAACATCACCTAGTTTAAATGGCTCACAGTAGCTTACTTAGGGTGGATTATCATCTTACATTTCACCTTTATATCATCTTAATGTTATTTCTGTCCTAGGCAGCGTAATAAGCTACTCCATTTAAGTAAGTTCATTGCCTGAATATTGGAATACTGGAAAGAAAATTGAGTAAAAAGTCATTTAAAAAGTCAAGTTTTGAGCAGCTTGCACTTCCTCATATACGCATCTGGCCTGATAAAATGAAACTGGATTCTCAGAAGTTACATGCTAGTAAGAGAAGGGAGAACCACTTGTTTCCAAGAGATTTTAACAGATGATCTAAGTGTGGCATTGGTACTCCATGAGCTCCAGACTCAGTTCCAAGCAGTTAAGAAGCCCTGAATGGAAATTTGCCATCCAGACTAGAAAATGGTGATTTGACTAAATTGAACTCTGGGGATCTATTGACACTTTTGATTCAGCCCAGATAAAAAGCAGGTTTGTCTAACTGCGTTCTTGCTACTTAGCAGCCTGGAAGGTAAGCAGGCTGTCTGGGACCTCCATTAACAGCTCTGCGCTTTCCAGAGGTATTTTAAGCTCCCTGCATTCTGAGGGTAAGCAGGCAAATCCCAATCTGCTTGATTTGCTTCCTTCCTTGCCTGGCCTCTTACAATTCCCCTTGTCTCCTTGTATGGTGATGAAGACTGTTAACATGTTTCCATTCTGCACAGAATTTTGTTTACATCATTAATATTAAAAATACTTTTCATATTGAGAACTCTCCTGTAAAATAGAAAAACCAGTTCCTACCAGTAAAAGAGAGAAGTGATCTAGGGACCTTGTGACCTATTTGGTGCTGTGCAATATATTTACACCACCCCACCCCCCCCCACCCCCCTAACT
>JAOXJM010000002.1:6276054-6306098 GCA_026413425.1 Tringa solitaria | reverse complement strand
TAACTTCTTGAATTAGGAAGGCTGTTTAGTGTGTGCTTAAGCAAACTTTTCTTTAGGAAAGTATTCAATCAATAGAGAGCAAATAGTTGCATGCCAAGAGCAAATCAACTGAAAATAAAAGCGTATTTTTCCCTCTAGATTATTTTTGGGGTCACTTGTGACAAAAGGAGGCACAACATTTTCAGGTGGAAATGTTCCTCATGTGCTGGATGTGTTTTGCAGCATGTGATGGGAATTTCATATATACCTGGCGGGGTGTCAGTCAATGCAGGGGGCTGTGGGCGAGCTGGGGAAATGTGACCCTGGGACAGCCTCTCGGGAGGTTTTTGCCTTCAAAGTCTGAGCCCTTTAGCCAGCAATACCCAGTTGGTATCCTGCGTTGGGAGTGTCAAGGAGCAAGAAATGTGTCATGCATACTTCTTGTTGTTGTGCTTGTAAAGGACAAAAATTAAACTTAAATGGAGGAGAAAAAAAACAGATCATGGTGAAGCAAACTCCACTGGAATCTTCTCATGCATTGTCCCCCCAGCTGCTCCATGGGAAATGTGACTTACTTCCACTCTCCACTTGCATGAGTATCCCATCCAAATGCTGAACCTGCTCACCAGCTCTTCCACAGGAATGTCAGTAGTTATGTCATAAGAGCTTCAAACGTGCTTTAATTGATGAATTACCAACTGTTAAAGAAATTCTACACCTTGTTCCCTCAGTTTACTTATGTTCATGCTTAATTCTCAGCCTATGGCTTCTCAAAGGCATCATGTTGTTCTTGTGTCTACGACTGTGGAGTTGTTCAGGTTCCAGGACACAGCAGCGATGAAGTCCAGACCAGTCCTCTCCAAAGAGGCCTCAGCCATACCTCCCTAGACAAACACCCTCCTGCCTTTTCTCTTCATGCAAATGCAGGTGATGCAGATGCAACGCATGTAGCCTGGAAGGCTCCCTCTCTTCCCGCATGTCTCAGTACTGATCCAGTGAGCCCGTGTCGTGCATACCTTGGGTGCTGGCTTGTGTTATACATAGACTGGTATGTCTCAGGGTTAGACAAGTAGTTCAACTGGCAATTCATGTTCTGAAAACTGCTGTGATTTGGTGACCAACAAGTTTTAAAATATGCTCCTTCTTAATGAACTGTTGGAACTATTGCTAGTTTTCTTCATTGCTGAAACAGGCATAAGAAAATGCCTTAGTTCTGGAAGTTGTGAGAGGGAGTAGGGTTGCTAACCGGTATTTTGATAACATGTTCTAGAATAATTGGTTTTGAAAGATGATAACACAACAAGGAAGCACAAGTTTTGTAGTTACAGGTGCAGATTCGAGTGAAATCACCTCTATAAGGACCACTCTCTCCTTTATGCAATCATGCTAAATTTGATTGTTCTGCACTGATTAGAAACTAGACCAAACTCCATGGTTATTAACGTTCCAGTCAGAATACGTACTTAATGATGGTGTTGCTGAGAGGTATAATTTTGAAACAGAGTGAAACTGCTGGCTGTGTTACAAGTCTGTCTCTGTGTGTCCTTCACAATTATATGTGTAGGTGAGTGTACACATACACTTCCAAGTGTGTGTTCACATACAAAAGTCCCAGGTACACGTGAATGAAATGAAAACGTCTAGTTCTGTTCACAACTGGACTTCAGTGTGAACTTTGCTATTTGGCAGCCAGACTGGTGCCTCGGCTTTTGAGGTTGACCTTTGGTCAGCAGTACAGTCTGATGGAGCAGAGACTCTAACCTGGATCTCCTGCCTCTCAGATCACTTCTGTCTTGATAACAGCCACTGTCTCGTACATGTGGTACAACAAATTGTTGTAGAAATTGGTGCATCTGTGCACAAAATTCTCTGAAAAAATGTTCCATCTTTCTCTCAAAATTACCACTAACTTTTAAAAAAAGCTGTCTTTAAAATTAAGTGCTTTGTCTTATTTAAACTGTTCCTTGTAAAAAGGGATAAAAAGAAATATGACTTGGATTGACTGTTTTACATTGTACCAGGAAGAAGAATGGGAGCAAGGAAGTATTTCTGACTCAGAGAATGTTTTGTTTGTTGGCATGATCTGAGCTCTTTGATCGAAAATCTTCCCTGTTTGACATAAACTTGTCACCTGCTAGAGATTGTTCTGTCAGACAGGGATATAACAGTGGCTGTAAGGTCAATGAGAAAAGCAGGAAGAGGAGGAGGCAGTGAGACGTGTCTATAGCTACTGCCCCTTCTATAGGAAAATGAAGAATGGGATTGTGATGATGAAGTGAAAAAAGACATTAGCAGTATTCAAGCATGTACAATTAGTGTGAGGAGACAATAAGCCACCCAGGAAAATACAGCTGCTAAAGTGATAGAATAATTTGTGTTGGAAGTGACATCATCTGGTCCAACCATCTGATCAAAGCAAGGCCAACTTCAAAGCAAGGACCATCTGTACTTGGGTGCCCAGACCGGATGCAGTACTGCAGGGGTGATCCCACAGGTCTCAAACAGGGGGAACAACCACTTCCCTTGATCTGCTGGATACACTCTGAATGATGCAGCCCAGGATCTTAAGTTAGTTCCTGCAGCTCTCGGTGTCTCCAAAGATCCAGGAAGACCTGGAACAGTGGCATTGCCTCTGGAAAAAAAGGTTTGTTGTAACTCAGGTTCTGCTTGTGATGAGAGCTTGCCTGGAATGGCAGGTGGCCTAAGCAAGTCTGCATGCCAGAAGATTTCATCATTAGGGTCTACAAGTTACTTTCTTTCTCTAACTTATGCCCCAATATTCTACTGACATGATTTCTCTCACTTCTTTCCTTTCTTTCTTTTTTTTTTTCACTCCTTAAAAATGCTGTGGAAACATGTCGCATGTAGGGACACATTGACCACTATACACTTTGGTTCCTTTCTAAAGCTCTGGCAACGCAAAGCAACCATAAGCCACCCTACCTCATAAGTTACAATAGGTTCATGACTGGTTTTGTCAATGCTGTGCTGCAGAGGACACAGAGGATTGCAGCGACTCCTGTTCTTAATCTTCCAGCAGCTGAGAGTTCACCCTGAAGCAGATGCTCAGAGATTCATTCTGATCTTGTTTGCACCTCGGTAAGTCAGGAGTAACTTTGAGGCAGTAAATTGAATTATGTTGGGGGTGGGGGAAAGAGGCCAGAAGAGACACCTTTTTTTCTACTTTTTTTTTTTTCCCCCTAGGCATTTACTTTGTCTTTAATTATTTAATTTAGAAGGGGATTAGAATTCTTCTTTGAGCTGCTTTTCTACCCATCTTTGTTATTTGCTTTTCATTTGTTTGCTGCCAATACATGATGTTTTCTTTCTTAATCACTTGCTAGCATGGTAATTTTTTGTAAAATGTATTCAGATCACAACAATTCTCTGGCAAAGAAAAGCATGAAATTCACTGCCCTTGAAATCTGCATCCGTATGGAGGAAAATATACCCTTTCATATTTCACTGTCAGAAAAGAATAGTAGCCATGGAGTTATACTTAGGTATTGAACCTTGCAATATTCAAAAGAGGAGAAAAATAATATATAAAGGATGTTGATTTTTCTCTCACTTGTGCAGCATGTATATTATTTAGCTGACAATGTTCAGATAATAATTTGTTATAAAAACCTGCATGTGTTTCAGAATAATATAGGAAGATGACACTGAACAGGCTGTCATTACTGTCCATATGGCTGCGGTCTCAGACTCCCTAATAGAGTCTTCTAGCCAGTTAGACGGCTGGAGAAAAAGCTGGTCAGATTTCCAAGTCCATCTTGCTTTCTTTGCCCAGAACGCTAATCCTGGTTTCAGGTAGAAAAAACCTGCTTGAAATATTGCATAAATATAAATGCTTAGCACTTACCTTGTACTTCTGTTCTTCAAGCTGTTCTATAATTTTCATACATTACGCAGAGAGTGGCAGAAATTCAGAAATTATGCAGGCATCAGACTTGTGAAGAGAATCTGTAGATCCTGTGGATAATACAATTATTATTTAATTTACCTACCTGGGAACAGCAAGATAGTGCTCAGAACTTCTTGATTTGTGTGAACAAGATCTACAAGTTTTCTCTGCTGTCTCTTGACTTTGGGAGTGTAAACTTCCTATCAGCTGGGGAACAACTGTTCCTGAACAGAAAAGTGACTGGGAACTAAATCTGTTGATTTCTATAAATGAGCTTTCTGAATGTTGAATCTTTCTCATCTTATTTAGTGTTATAAAATTGGGAACGTTAGTATATTATTTATTAGCAGAGTTATAATGTCAAGAAGAAATATCACAGCCAATCTCCTCATTCATAAATGACAGAATTTAGGAAATTACCTTGTATGTTTTGTAACCAGTGCAATTTTTCAGTGCTTTTCTAAAAATAAAATTGCCCCAATCGCTGTTCTTATTTCTCTTTACCTAGCAAGGCTGCTTGCATACAGTGATATCCTTATTTCTTTTTAAACCCAGTTTTAGCCTGTCATCCACATTCTTTATGGTAAGATTGTAACTGAGATGTTTTTCTTTCATAGAAATGCTTTCTCATTCAAAAGAGGTTCCCTGGAAGAATGTACCAGGATATCCCAAGACTAACTGGGTCCAGTGAATACCTTTGTGGAGGACAGAGGTAAGACAAAGCTATATCAGGATATTTACTATTTCCCTTTTACCATAGTCGCTCACAGATTCCTTCTGTGTCCTTTTTGAGAATTCAGTGTTACCTGAGTAGCCTTTTAGCTACCTCTGAAAATAAACAGAATGCAGGTTCTTCTCCTTCACCCAAATGTTAGGGATCTAGAGGAAAATCCCTTCAGCCTATGTAGTTCCTGCAATACAAGAGTTCCTTGCTCTGCAAATGGACTCCAGCAGCACCGTGTAGCTCCTCGACCTAAAAGGGGTGCAAACTTCCCCTTGTATAAAATTAAAAATATACATTATCCAGTTAAGCAAGATATGGGAACCTTATCTCCCACTGTTGGACAACTACTATTAAGCATATATTTTCCTCACTTTTTTCCTTTAAATATTTAATGAGTTGATCATTATTAACCTGTCATAGGGCAGCTGTTCTCAGTGTATTATCTCATTGCCAATATCTCTGAGGAAACTGGATGTTCTTAGAGAGCATATACATGTTTATGTGTTCTCTGCTAACTCCATTATTTTATTCCATCTCAGCTGAATCTCTGTTCTTTTTCCCAAATACACAGCCTTTCATTTTGTGAGAAGCCAGGCCTGTTTTGTACTGGTGATGGAGGGGGGGGTGTGACAGCCTTTTGCTCTTCATTGCACAGGGACCATGTAGGCCCCAGGGTGACCGTACTGCTACATTACATGTCTCTAAAGCCAAAAAATGTGTTTCTATTGACACTGCCAGTCCTCTGACTGTTTTCCTATCACCATCACTGGTTGGTATCTATACTTCTGTAGTATCCTGCTATCACAGTGAAGATTTGGGCCTGCTTCTTGGTATGGAGAGAGAGTCCATCCTGGATAGCTTCTGTCTTGGCTACTTTTTACTTTGTGTCTGCATTTTAGCACATACCATTAATAAGAGCCCTCAGGCACGCCTGTTTGGCTCTTCCCCTTCTTTGCCAGTACATCTGAGCACCTGATTGATGTAAGTAGCATGTTAGCAGATGGCAGATATTCTTTTGCTGTCAAATACATAACCTGAAAAAATTGCCAGCTTTTTTGAAAAAAAGGGTTGGAAGGCCATTCCTTGGCCGTAATTTATCAAACTATATTTCATTTCTGTTTACACTAGGTACTCACATGGACCCCAAACTTTAATGGTTGTGCCCTGCACATTCCTGTGTTATTTCAGAGTAAATGACAAGACGACAGTTTCTTGGGCTGCCTTATTTTTCTTTGAAGAAAAGGATAATCACCATTTATCTAAAGAAAGTCTATGAGCCAGTGCGTGTCCACTGAATGTGTAAACAGCTTCCCAGATAGCCTGTTTTTCTTCCACTCTCTGATGTAAAACAGCCTGAGTATGATAGGGGAAAAAAACTGAGAGGAATAAGGAAGGTCAATACAGATTTTGCTTTGAATGTGGTATTAGTTCTATTGTACTTGGATATTGCACACTGGAAAAATGCTCAGAAGATAAGTGGAAAAGTACTTGGTTTGTTATGATTTTTCAGAGAGACAAGTCAATCCTGCTTTAGATAAGCAGCAAATCTAATTGGCTGCATTCACTGAAACTGGAGCTGTATCAAAGAAATATAATATGTACATTTGACTCTTTTTTCTCTTTTTTTTTTTTTAAGGTGTTTCAGTATTTCACTGACAAATGAATAGATTTCAATAGTATTCTTTTGATTTTAGTCAATTTAGATAAATGTGCCTGTAAAGTACTGTAAATACAGCATTTTGCTTGAGGTATTTGTACAGGGAGCTCCATTAAATGTGTACAGCCAGAGGGTAAAATTAATCTGAAATTAATAATGTAGAGTACTGCAAGAGGACTAGCAAGTGAGCTATAAAAATGGGATCTAAAAATCTCACCCAACTAAATTTTTAACATTGTACTCAGAAGGAGTGAGTAAACATTATATATTCAAGAAATGTTTGCTGAGTCTGCTGCAAGAAGTGTAGACAGCTAAAAGATGTCAACAGGGAATATTGTCATAACACTAAGAATAATGTGTTATCTAGTGCTTAACACTGAACACCATGTAAACAATTAATCACAGAATAGAAACTACTGAAAACAAGCAGTAGCATGTGAGTTGCATTCACAGCCTTGCGCTAATCAAAGAAGTTGTGTTTAATGCTTCCAGTGGATAAATCTTTTTAACCTTTTTGAAACATGATATGCCAGCATCTTAAAGACCCATGATGTTTGTGAGATCTTATTTCTGGAGGGAGAGTGAATACAAATGTTTATTTTTCTGCAGTGGGATGAACCTTGTAAAGAGGCAAGAGTAATGAGAAATATGATTGCTAAACCTTGGGGTGCAATGCTGCCGTTCATAATACATATTCTCATATACACACATGTATAAAATAGTCATAATGCAGAGGCAGCCATTTTGCTTGACAGCTTTGTCACCGTCTTCTACACTCAGTCACTAAGTGACACACACAGAAGTTTCAGATACTTCATAAAATGACAAGGCATTATTGTTTTAGTCATGGTGCAAGAACTGTTAGTAGGGGGTTTCAGTGCCCCAGTGTTGTGGAAAGAAGAACTCTGTGCATGAAACAGGTTTCACAGTATGTCATCTTACAAACCTTGAGTATTTTACACCACGCCTATACTTTGCAAGTTAGGGAAGGATATTTTTTCTTGATAGGAAAGGATAGTATTTTGGTACAGGGAGCTGGTCTTGAATTGTGTGGAGACAGAATCTGGCCTGAGCTCTCACAGGAGGTGGCCAGCTGCTGTCTCTGGGGCTAAAGGGCTGTGAGCAGTACAGGGGAAGCCCCTCGCCTTGGCTGGGCTAGGCACCATCACCAGGGCTGTGCCCCGCAGGGGCCTACAGGTCACTGGCACCTGAGCTGGTGAGAAGCAGTGAGTTATTGGAGGCCAGAGCTTGTCAGAGCTGGAGTTACTCCTGGTTTTCACCCTATGCACAAGCTGTCAGCCTTCTAAGAAGCAGCCTCTTTCTCATCCATGAAAATGAAGTTTTTCATTACTTAATTTAATGAGAGCAGGACTTTCTCATTGCCATAAACAAAACAAAAGTGGCTGGTTCTGCTTGCAAAAGATTTTCCTTTAAGCTTTTGAGACCAAAGCAGGTCTCAGACTGAGACAGGTCAGAGTATTCTCTGAAAGTCCCACCTGAAGAGACAATTATTATAAGCTTTGTTACTGAAACTTCATCTTGCTACTGGTGTTAAATGGCCTAACAATAAGATATTATCTTTTTGCTCTGGGCAACAATTGTTTGCATTTTGATAAATGTCTCACATTGCAAAAGTTGGTGTGTAAACTAGTTGATCTCATTCACATTTGGAACTCAGGGGGAAGTTGAACCGATCTTCATGTTGCCTAAGAAGTTCTCAAAGGCATGAAAGATTAATCTCTTATTAACATTTGCCTGCAGCTATTTCTAAAATGCATTAGTTGGTTTCTGGGAAATTAATTAATCCTAAAGGAATGATCAAGTATTCTTATTTTGTGGTTTTTATACAGGACTATGTCCTTACCGAAAGACACAGTATTTCAACAGCAAAGTATTAAAGGGGTAAGTTCAGAGCAATGCAACTTGACCTTTTCAGCTTCCCAGCTCTGTAGAACTCCTATAAGACTCATTTTCATAAGTCACAAAGTGACTGTTACACCATAAAGAGCAGCAGTGAATATGCTAATATTTCTGGTATTTAAACTGGTTTCTCAAAGATTCACTTAGACAGGTATTGAAGTCCATATAATAATTGAGTATCAAGGGAGTCAGACCAGTCTGCAGGACCCTTTTGAGGCTATTCTACTTCTATATTCTCTGGTCAGGCATGTCTATCACTGACTTTCCTGCCAAAGACGAAGTGCCGAGTTTTTAATTCATTTCTGTTGAGACCTCACCCTTCAGATCTCTTTGGAATTACAAACTACTGCTTAAGAGCCACTGAAGTCTCCACTCCAATTTGTATTGTAAATTCCTTCTCATGGTGTTAAAGTCATTATAAATCACTGTCTGTAGCATTCCTATTATGTCTGATAGGACAACTTCACTAACACTGCTCATGAAGAGGTATCATTAGCAAAGCCTGCGGGGAAAGCAGGGATGGAGCATTACTGGCTGTGCTGTAATGCCCTTCGTAGATACTAGACTCTCTCTGATAAGTGTGAATTAAAGACCTGTAATAATGGATTTGAGTGCTAACATTAAAGGAGTGAATGTCATTACTCCCTACACAGGGATGTGACATGAAATATGAAATATAGGGGAGGAATGGAGGAAGTGTGTGAAGAAAAACTGAGAACTCACAAAATAGGTGAAAAATAAGTTGTGCTATAATAGGATACAAGCAAACAAGTTTCAGTACTTAAATAGGAAGAATTAATTGCACAACTAGTCATTATTGCAAAAATCTGAAGATGTTAATGGCTCACAAACTGAATGTGAGTCAACAACGTCATATTGTCAAGAAAAAGGCAAGCATCTCAGTGAGGGTGTTATAAGCAAGACAAGAGTCTGCAAAACAAGATGAGGCCGCCTTCTGCTTTACTGCACACTGCCCAGGCCACCAGAGCACGGTGGCCAGCTGCAGGCAATGCCTGTTAAGAAACATGTGGGCTAGTTTTCAGAGATCCTAGAAGACAGTGGCAAGAACTATTAAGGGTGTCAAAAACATGAGCTATGAGGACAGAGCTGAAGAATGAGGCTTTAGCTAGAGAAAAAGGAGCAGAGATATGAAATTATTTTACAGCTATCTATGAGATAGCTGCAAAGAGGAAGAGAATCTTCTCCATCTCTACTACTGTTGGGATAAAACATAATAGGCTTAGCAGGTGAGATATGGTATTAGAAGCCAGGAAAACTTGCTAATGACTGGAGTGATTAAATGGTGGAAGAGATCAGGGGATTTTGGGGATATTACAGGGTTGCTCCTGGTTGTCTTCTTCAAGCCCAGTAATCATCAGAAATTGCTTCAGGAGTAGTTGATCCTACCTTTTGGCAGGAGGATATCGGAGATGATCTCCTGAGGTCAATTGCAAAAGTACTGTTTATAGTATTATAAACGACACAGGGCTGAGAAGGATTGAATCTACCCTATCAGCTTCGTGTTAGCGGAAAAAGATGTGCATGTATTTGGGGTTTCTCAGTCATTAGAGCTGCACAAGAGTGGATTAATCCAGCTTTCCCATTGATTGTTGCCTGCCTTGCTTCCTGGATGAGATCTCTTGTCACCCACAGAAGGCTGGAGCAGGATTTCTGGACAGTCAGCCTCTGACCTGGGCTTTACATTAAAAAGCATGGCCTTTGCCTGATGTGCAGCTAATGCTGAGTAGCAAGGCAGGCTTTCCAGCTCTCTCCCACACCTGCTAATTTATTTCCTGTGCTCTTCCAGGATCTGTGATATGAAGCTAATTTCATGGTTTACACTGTGTAGGCTCTGTAGCAGGAACAAACTTTTGTTCTGAGTTTTCACAGCCCCTAATACAATGGAGCTTCACAGTAATAAGACAAAAAACAACGGTAATAATGGCATGGAGGGAGTTGTTCCATCACTAAGGAGTTTTTTCTGTGGCTTTCTTGTGGCTCTGTACATCTCCAGTACAATGACAGCACAGAGAAAGAGCAATCTCTAAGCAAGCCTATCAAACTGACAGCTTTTTACTTCTATTCACTACAGGGCAGTCACATGCCAGATATTAAAGAGTGCTTTAAAAATACCAAAATGAACAATATCATCTGTAAGACACCAACAGCGAAGGCAGTAAACAAAACAAAATGAAGTAGAACACACCAAGGGTGGCACTTTTTTAGTGTTTGTTCCCCTTAAGGTATAAATCATTTCTTAGATGATTGACATGTAGGATTGAATTAATCTGAAAAGCTTACTTATTTGCATCCTTTGAAAACTGTTGGCCATACATAAGCCTGGGGAAGTTGCATAACTGTCATCCAGAGTTGTGCATTCAAGTATTTGTCAAATAAGTTTAGCAAAATGATGTTTATTAATGCTTCTATAAGAAGTATTTCATAACTCTACATGAACATAGATTTTTACCTCTGAAATCTAAATGCAGCAATCTTAACACCTAGAAGAACAACAGTCACAATTAATGTTTTATAGTTAATTTGTGCTCCATTTTTAAACATTTTGATCTTTAAATTGATTCTTTGATCTTGAAGAGGAAATTTTTTTGTCCAAGAAAGTGCAGACTAATGGTACAAGTATAAAAGGCTCAAGCTTAAAAGCATCACTGTCACTGTCTTTATTTTGAGCTTTTGCCCCAGGCTCCCAGTTTTAGGTGCAAGTTGTACAAAAAGGGGAATTAAATACTTGTGACTTTCCTCTTTTGAACATCCATTTATGCGTGACTCTCACTGTGTGATCTGTTACAAACCACAACTTCTTGCCACTAGCTTGGAATCCAGAAGCAGGAACCCTGCCCTAAGTACAAGTTAAATGGTTCAGTATTTACACTATAGGCCTATAATAAATGACCAGCAATGAAGGCAACACCACTGGCATCTCCTGAGAACTGACTCATGGGAGGAGGAGCCCCTTTTATGGTGGTTTGAGAAATTAAAATTAAGACTTGCCATTCCATCAACTGCTAGCAAATGCGGCATCTGTCCTCCTCCTATTGTCTACTTTGAATCTGTGTTTGAGGCAGGGAGCAGAGAGTAGCAATTTTGTTAGGTGATTTGAGAGGTTCTGACCCAGCAATGGCTTCTGCTGCCATTGCTCTCCGTATGCTCAGGCATCTGATGTGGACAGTATTCACATAATAAAAAGAACACATAAAAATGAGGACAGTATATGTGGGTCCTCTGGCACTGTAGCATCACTTCAACACTACTGTTTTAATTCCTTGGATGAAACTTAGTACACAGCCAACAGCAGCAAAGACGTGGCAGGTTGTATGTATGTGTCTGTGTGTTCAGAAACAAAGGCTTATTGGTTTCTTTTGCTCCTCTTCCAGTAGCTGTGAT
This sequence comes from Tringa solitaria, assembly GCA_026413425.1. Taxonomy (NCBI): domain Eukaryota; kingdom Metazoa; phylum Chordata; class Aves; order Charadriiformes; family Scolopacidae; genus Tringa; species Tringa solitaria. The sequence continues at coordinate 6,294,509 of JAOXJM010000002.1, read as the reverse complement.
GGATAGGCCTGCAATTTCCACATTCACTACTGATCCTTTAAATTGTTTTTTTCATATGCTCAGCAGAGGTGTGGGGAGAACAGGTGTGTAGTTGATAGACTACTGGTATTTAAGTGCTGATCTGGGAAGTGTTAGGTTTATGTTTTCTCCTTTTTCTTATGAGCAGTTTTGCCTTTTTTTTTCCTTTCCTCTACTGCCTTTTATTTTATTTTTAATACCAGCTTGTTTCAATTTCTTCATGCATCTGTTTCTTAATTTCAGTTCACTTTAACTTGTCCCCTGATGTAGGTTACTCATCTATGTGTATATTGGCGTTTAAGACTGAGTTCTTTTAATGAGTGTTTGGCTTCTCTTTGATAGAACCTCAGGAAATCTGTATCCATGTAACCCATACCTCCTTAGTTTCCACCTCAGTGATATGGAGAGTTTAGGCCCTGAGAGAACAAGACCATGTCCAGCAAGTCTAGGTTTCAGAAATCTGTCACCCCTACTCCCTCTGGAATCTCATGATTTTTTGGGCTCTTTTGGGATGTTAAATTACTGAACTCAGCAATAATTCTATAATAGAAAACAAACCAGATTTGACAGATAATACTTGCTTTATCCAGTCTTCACAAGGTATGCTATGTTCTTCTAAGAAGATGAAGTGAGGTGGGGTACACTGTGGCAGTGGAGATAATGCGATAGTGGAGAGCCATTGAATGTGGTTGGGGGAAGGGGTTTGTGGAACAGCAAGGTTTGGCAAGCAAGGGAGTTACAGCAGGAAGTCAAGAGCCTGTATGTCCTGCATAAAGACTGCGGGATGGCCAGGGGAGGCACTGAGTGGCTAGACAGACCTGCTCAGGACTGAAGAGGTCTGGTGACAGTGTGTTGCTACTTAGAAAGGTACTGACTTGCAAAGAGCTCTGTGTAAATCCTTCATTTCATGTCCTTTTTAGTTGCTTTGGACTTCCTCTATTTTAAAGGAAACATTCCAGGTTTTATTGAGACAAAATAACTTATTTTTACATTTAAAAGTCTTTCAGTCTTTTGGGAGAATATCCTCTGGAGGAGGTCTAGATGGATCTACCTGAGGACACTGGCCAGCTTTCTCTCTGCCTCTCTTTCTGTCAACTCTCATGCTAATACTCTACTTCCTGACAAGCAGGTGCTTGTTCAGATGTGCCACCTTGGTCTGTGTGGTTTTTCACCCTCTCAATAAGGTCCTTTGTGATTTTATTGCCTCTGGGAATTTCCCCTGCAGTGCCACCGTGCTAGCGGTCTGTAGGCCATCTTCTGTCTCCTGTCTGGAAACTCTACAGGCAATGAGCTGCTGGATTTTCATTTGGATTTCTGTAGTCCTTAACCACAGCTCTTGATCAATCCTTCATAAGAGATATACATTCTATATATTCTCGTTGTCTCCAGACATACCATAGGTTTGTTAAATATCCCATGCTGTTCACATATGTTGTGTCTTATATGTAAAAATGTATAGCAGATCTCCTTTCTCAGTGCAAACACTCTGGGCAGTTTGGAGCATAACGAGGTGTTACAGATGCTTCCCCTCAGCCAACAGATGGGTTATGTGTTTTGCATCAATAGAAAGTCCTAAATCCAGGATTACACTAAGTAAAAGCTGATAACATTTATCAGGGTTGCTTTCACTGATTTAGGTCGTTTGCTGAATCCAGGCTCAAAGGAAATTAATACTCATAACATTAAAGTGTGGCTGAAGATTGAGAATTTACGTGCGTAAACCTGCATGTTGTTTTGGGCATTGTGTGTTTTATTTTCAGGACTTGTTTACATATAGAAAGTGAATGCTAGATTATTTTCTGATGGGAAAAAATGTACCATTTCAAGTAAGCAAAAAAAGATAAGAAACATACCTTCAAGCTAGCTCTTCAAGTTGTAGCTGAATAGTTTAACATTTCTTGAATCTACAACTTTACATTGTATAAGCAGAGTTCCTGAAGAGCAAAGACAGGCAATTTGGTAAATTTATTGTCTTCAAAATACAGTTTGTATGACTATGGCAAGAAATATGCTTTAATGTTCTTATATTGAATTGTGGCCTCAGATAATGAACTTCTTTCTGTATAAAGATGCTTCTAAAACTTTCATTTTCAAAACTTTGTAGTTATATAAAATTATAGAAAAATGTTTATTTAAAGTTTATCTATTTTCTCATTATCTTGTGTCTACTCTGGTATAATTAAAGTATGAATGAAATAAGTTTTATGTGCAAGGAGTAATTTTAACAGCAGTTGAGTTTAAAAAGTAGTGGACAGAAACTAAGTTGTATGTCAGTTCTCTTCAGATCTTAAGTTAATAATATTGAAAATCCTGTAGGTCACATTTACTTTTTTAAAATTACCATGCAAAAACATCAGTAGGCAAAATATAATATGCATAATTGAAGCAAGTTAAATGATATGAAGAATGCCTTGAACAAATAGCTGTGAGGGACGTGTACTTATACATAACCATTAGTGTAACTCCATGTCTACTTAATTAGACTTAATTACGGAACTGCAGAAGTCAACATAAGAAGCTGTGAGATGTGAAAAGAGACGTTTTACATATTGCTGTAGGGATCATCGTATTTATGCAAGACATTGACATGGCTTTACTCTAAAGGGCTAATTGAAACAATTGGTTTTGACTACACTAGCAATATGGAAACAGAGCAACTAAAACAATAGCAAGTGCCGGAGGACTGCTCAGGAATCACAGCTGTCATCTCTTCTGATTTGCACGTCATATCAAAAGCATTCTAACGCCTTCCTTAAAACTTTTTATTCAAAGAAACGTACATACATCCAGCCCCAAATCTCATCAGAATATTTTAATTTCACCACGAATTAAACATTGCATAGTCCTGTCAACGTGCCTGGAGAAAAGCAATGATAAAGTGTTCCTACCCTGAGTCACCTAGCTGGGAAAGGGTTAGAGCTTGACTATCACTTAGAGCTTGATATCACTTACATTGACATAAATCCGAAGAGATTTTGTGACAGTTAGTGGTGTTATTCCAATGGAGATCTGCTCTGATAACAAAATTAGGTCTACAGTTTATCAAAACCACTAAAGGCAAGGTAGGATTGCAAATACTGGAGTGAAAACATTTTATAAAGTTACCTGTGAAACATAAAAAGTTTTCTCTGTGCTGTGTTTTTCCAAACACAATAATTGCTAAATACAATCATTTTCTAAAGACAGTAGCGAGGCTTCCAACACTCTGCCACAGTATCATTCTGTGCAAGTTAGGATGTTACAGTCTTCATGGGTGGACAACTAATCGGATGGTCAGGCTCAGGAGGTAGTTGTTAATGGGATGTACTCCACTCAGAGGCCCATGAGAAGTGTACCACAGGGGCACCTGCTGAACCTGTTCTTTTCAGCATCTTTGTCAATGACCTGGAGGAGGCAAATGAGTGCAGGCTCATCAAGTTTCCAAATGAGAAGCACAAGGGCACAAAAGAGAAGAAGAACAAATGCCAAGTCCTCAAAGCTGGGAAGGAATGACCTGGAGCAATGATGCAGGCTGGGGGCTGCCTGGCTGGGGAGCAGCTCTGCTGAAAGGGATCTGGGAGTCCTGGCAGACAGCAAGCTGGGCATGACCTGCAGTGTGCCCTGGCAGCAAATGTGGCCAGCAGCATCCTGGGCTTACAAACCACAGCAGAGCCAGCAATTGAAGGAAGTGCTTGGTGCTTGTGAGGCTGCATCTGGAAGCTCTGTCCAGTTCTGGGCCCTTCAGTACAGGAAAGATGCTGATAAACCAAAGCAAGTTCAGTAGAGGGCCATGAAGATGGTTGGGGGCGGGAGAATTTTTCCTGTAAGGAGAGGCTAAGGAAATGGGACTTGATCTGCCTAGAGTTTGGAAGGTTTTGGAGGCACCTAACAGTAGCCCACTGGAACCCAGGAGAAGGTTATAAAGAAGACAGAGCCTCTTTCACAGTGATGCATAGTGGGAGGACAAGAGGCAATGGGTGTAAACTGGAAAAAGAGATGTTCAGCCTGGCTAGAAGGAAAAGCTCTTTCCCCAGAAGGACAGCCCAGTCACAACCAGTGAAGCATGTTGCCCAGAGAGAGCTGTGCAGCCTCCATCCTTGAAAGTTTCCATGATGCAACTAGATGGAGCCCTGAGCAACCCGGTCTGACCTCACAACTGGCTCTTCTTTGAGCAGAAGGTCAGACTAGAGCCCTTCTGAGCTCCCTTCCAAACTGGGTTTTGTGATTCTGTGATTTCGTGATAATTTTTAAAAATAGGTTTTCAGAGTGTTCTCATAGTCCTCACTTTCAGGAGCTTATTCAGGGAATTAATGCAGAGGATAACAGTGGAGTATATCAAGATTTTCAGAAACATTTTGAGAACAACTTATCTCAGAAGCAACCAGAATTCCTGAAATGCTTTTTAAAAAATTATTTTTATTATTTTTTTTTAAGTCATAGCCAGAGTTTGGGGAGGTGCAAGATGGATCTGGAGAAAGGAGAGGATTATGAGGGATCCTTGTTTACTAATACAAAGAATATTTTACACATCCAATACTGCTTACTACTAATTAATGCAGTTAAGGGGACAGAAGACATAAATTTCACTAGAATTGCCATTTGGAGGAAGGATGACATTTAATAATAAAAAAAAGGATAAAGAGTTTTTCTGTGCTGAAAGCTTTAGGTGATTAATTTTAAAAGCATCTTTAACTCAAAGTAATCATAAATTTAAGACCTTGGGCCAGCTCCTCACATAGTGTAAAGTGGTATGGATACACTGACTTCTGTGGGTTAGATCTGATTCATACTGATGGAGCATGAAGACCTAAACCCTCTTCTAGGCAGAAGGAGCAGGCAAATATTCCTATATCTCAAAAAAAGCTTAGAAAGATTCTGTCTGAGAGTAGACTATTACCAAAAACCTTTCTCATAAAAAAAGGTAATAGATTAAGAAGTCACTTTCAGGGCTGAGGAAAAGAAAAAGTTGGTGTTTTTTTTCTCAGATCAGAAACATATCAATGAGATAAAGATACCATTTGGCTCCTGGATTCCCAAAGTATGAGAGCTCCTCAGGCTGAAATTTCTTATTTAGGAAAGAGTGTTCAGCCTACCTGTCACTCAGTGATAGAAAAATATGTTAAAATTTATTAGGACAGAAGAAGAAGCTGTAATTGTGAAGTCCAGAGAGGTGAAATAATCTCACTTTGGACAAATTACATAAAGCATCTCAAAAAGATAAAGGGCATATTTCATGGAAAAAACACCTGCCAACAATTGTCACTACATTGGACTGAAAATTGACATTACAGTTGATACCTGTTCTCATGTGGAGAGAGAAAAATGGATCAGAATATTTTTTTTTCCTTTGCATTGACCTGGGAATTGTGACTTACCAGTCTGAAGGACTATGAGTGATTTGGAAGGAAGCCATTCTGGGAGACCACTAGGAATGTGCAGTTGTGTCTAAAAGTTAAGATCATGTTTTTTTAATCTAAAAAGAATCAGCAAACAGACAAAGAAGAAAATAAAGCCCATTGTATTGAACAACCATATCTGAAATGTTTTAAAAGACATTTTAAACCAATGTTCTCCACTGCCTGCTATAAATCCTCTGTCTGGGTGGACTGGAAAGTCTTGCTGTGATTGCTAGATTGGAAAATAATATGAGTAATGCCAAGGCATTAAGTGATGTTAAGTTTTAATCATAAACCAATATCAGTGCTCTAATAAATTTTAGGAAGATGATATTAGATTTCTATATCTTATTTCATTGTACTAATATAAGAAATGATGTTATTTAATGATAACTTTATGAAGAGCATCAATTCAGCTATGTAAATCCTGTATTACTAGTATTGAATGAGTGTACATCACATCAGCAGATAGATGTCCTGTCTACAGTCAACGCTCAGTTTTTTGTGGAGGGCTTCTCCTGTGTATAGTGAGAAAGAGTCCATGCCCCAAAGAACTGTGTGTAAGAGAGTGAAGCTGACAGAGGTAGTGAAGTGTATTGCTAATGAATGGTAGTGTCAAATATAATTTCTACATGCTTGTACATGTACACACTGTGTACTAATATCCTGGGGTTTCTGATGTCCTTGATTTTTGGCAGTACCTGTCCTGTTCCCAAGGTTGCATGCTTAATCTTTCCAGGTATTTTAAAGATCTTTTGAGTGCTAATTGATGTTGTTATTCTGCCAGATGAATTTTTGGGCAGTGTGCATGGCGCTTGCAGATTTTTTGAAAAGTTTTCCAAAGATTATTTATGCAAGAAAGTGCAAGTTTCATAGGTTCCTTAATTAGATCTTGTACGTATGTTTGCAATTTGGGAGGCTGCAAATGGCTAGTGGGAAGTCCTGGCTGCTGTTTGTTTCTTTCTGGCTGGAAGAACCAAACTCACTCAGGAATAAGTTCCATGCATTTTGGGAGACTTAGAAAAGCAATTAATGTGGTCTGGTTTATTTATTATACTTGTCAGGCATTTATGCAAGGTGAAATCAGATCAGTGTGGCATACGTCAGATCTGGTTTGCACGCTCTAGTTACGCAATTTATTTGCTCCACGCATATAACCAGAGCATACAGAACGCACTGTACTGTAGGGGAAGGCAAAACTAAGCAGTCTCGATTTTATCTGTGGCTCTATAAAAAAAAGTATTTCTGAGCTGCACCTCTGCAAATAAAATCATATTTCAAGATAAGGTATGCATCCAGCTTTTTATGGTAACTTTAAATTTTGCACCTCCACGCTGGTCATTGCGCTGATCCGCAGCTTACCCAGTGGTACTCAGTATATCAGACTCTGCTCACCAAAACCTACTGGGACTTGGAACTTACTGTCTTACACGGGCTGCTTCAGCCCCAGTAAAGGTTTTGTTTGAAGCACTTGAGCCTTTCCCATTGTTCAGAGTGAAGTAATGTACAGATATATGGAACAAGGGCAAACTAGGGCTCTTTTTCAATCTTTCTTGACTCTGACCAAAGAAAATTGTTTTGTGAAATGTTAAAAATCAAGCTCTTCTATTTTAAAGGGAATAATTTATGTATATATTTGTGCCTGTTTTTCAGAAAGCTTAGATTTATTTCTTCAAATAGAGATTAATCCATGAAGAGAGATTTTCATCAGAATGTTGTCTATACAGACTCAACCCATTTAGCTGTAAATCACTCCTCCAAAACTATGTACTTGTCTTTTATACTGAAGATAAAAGATGTTATTTGCTTACAGTTATACTAAAGTTCATTAGTAACTGATAGCATAGAGGTTCAATTAAGATGCAAATATAAAGCGTCAGTTGTAAACTTCAGAAACTAGTCTTTCATGGGACATGTCAACATTTCAAAGTTTTGAAACAACACTTTAGAAAATTAGTCTCTGAGCTTATCCTGAAGGCTCATCCTGCTTAGTAAACTAAGATATTTGAAAACCCGACTGGCCGTGGCCCTCAGCAACCTGCTCAAGCTGACCCTGCTTTGAGCAGGGTGGCTGGATTTGCCAATCTCCTGAGGTGCCTTCCAACATCAACTATTCTTCGATTCTGCACATTCTTGAAACTTGCCCTTCTGGTGCTATTCTCTCCTTGTAAGGGAGCTCTTGCGGCAAGTTATTGTATAAATTTGAATTATAGGAAGGCCTTTGCTTAACCTATGTTCAGCAAATGACTTGAACTCCATTTTAAGCTTGTCTTCGAGGATATGCTATAGCTACCAATGTGGTGTTTTTGTTAATTAAAGCAAATAATCTTTCATGAAGATTCTTGAACCTCAGTCATCTTAAAGGGAACATTATATATGCAGTAGCATCCAAGAGTTCTTGCCAAAGTGAGACAGCAATTTCTCTTGCTGATGGAGCACTCCATCATGAGAAAAAGGAAACAAATTCTGCACTGTTTTGTACCTGGCAGAATGCCATTGACTTCATTAGGTGGATTTATCCTGAGTGTTGTAGATTTTTGAATGTGATAGGAATATGACATAAAAAGGCATCTAGATTTGAAAAATTAAAACATAAAAAGCTACTAGCTCTGGCCTCCTAAAAACAAGGTAATAATGCTAGGTATGGATGTTACAAATGTAGGAGGCTGAATTTACTAAATCAACCCTGAGCTTGGATTAGGGTACTAAGAATTTCAGAACTGTATTGAAATGACTTGCAACAAGGCATTTTTTAAATGGCATTTTGAGGAAGTATAGTATTCCACCTATCAAAACAGACAGTAATTTATTGCAGTTTTGTTCAATTTCCCAATAGAGACAAAAATAAAGCTGATAAAAGCCAGGACAGAAAGTCTAAACTACTTTCTTGACCTTTCCAGAATAGCACTGTGGACTGGCAAAATCTGTATTGCTTCAGTGCCATGTGTGTGCTAGTGAGCACTCTGCTTGACAGGTTGTCAGCATCTTCAGCAGGACAACGTTCCTTTGAAAATTCCAGCACTTGTCTGCTGGGCGCCGATGCCAGCAGTCAGTCCTGGGGATGAGCTGAAGTGCTTGCTTTTTTGTGATGTCTGCCACAATGTGATATATGCCTGCAGGTCCCCCAACTAATAATGCTCAAATGTCCTTCCTCCCACTTTGATCCAGAGAAAAGAGACAAAGAGTGGAAAGGAAAAGTGGGAAGAACAGACACAGAGGAAAAAATACCAGATGCAGAAAAGAAAGTAGGCAAAAAAGGTCAGATGGTAATCCAAAGAGTGAAACAGAAAGATATAAAGAGCTTGAGGAAAAAGGACCTGCAAATAAGTTTTTCTCCGGGATATTTTTACAGGTTTATTGTTAGTCTGGTTCTCCTGTGGAGAAGCAGCGTATCTTTTCATACTGTGTGCATGCATTCGCTCTCCCTGTATGAATTTTTGAACTCCTTGACCAGTTTAAATCAAGTTGTGTAGAAGCATGATCCCTAGAGGTTTCATCAGCATAAATGACAGTGCAGGAGAGGAGGAAAATCTCTTCCTCTTTGGAACTGGAGATGAGGATGTAGCACAAACGCACACGATTTTACCCCATTTTACCTGTAGAATCTACACTGGAAAGAAAGCTGATGAGTACTTAAACCTTGGAAAAGCTTCAGGAAGAGACTGTACACCAGCCTACCAACTATGAAACCAAGGTAAGTAGGAAACAAGGGTTTGTTAGTTCTGAAATCTTTGGATTTCACTAGGTGTTTTATTTTAGAGAAAAATAGACTAGAGAATGAGAAAGATTGTTCACTAGCTAAAAGCTATTTTTGATTAACTGTAGCTTTGTTAAATTTAGAATTGGGCTTCCAAATGGATCTCTGTTGGGGTGAAAACAAGAGTTGTGATAAATGGAAAGCTGGAGAACTGAGCTTTCCCACAGAGAAAATTGAGCAAAATTTCAGGACTAGTTATGTAAGTAACCACTGCGGTTCCTCATCAGGAAGTAGGTCTGGCATAAGATAGTAATAAAAGAAGTCAGTCAAAGTAGATGCATTAAAGGAGAATGACACCTACAGTAAAATGGAGTGAGCCCAGTGATCACCCAGCCTGGAACCTGGATGTAGCTCAGTCCCAGTGACAGCTGCCATCTTCAATCGTTTAAACCACGCACTCTTTTCACAAACCCCAGCTGATCTGTGTTAATGCAGTCAGTTCCAACAGCAGTGCTGGTCGCTACGCAGAGCCTACAAAGCATGTAATCCAACATGTACCAAAGAGAGGGAGCAAAGAATAATAGCTTCACAGATACTGGTGGTGTGCTTTGTTTTTTCCCTAATGTCTGCTACAGGAAGGATTCGAGTTGTGTATTTGAGGCAGGTAACTTGGTTGAGACTCAAAAAGTGAGATGCTTTGGCTATGAGTATCATTGATAAAAAGATACAGGTGTCTTCTCAAGGGGATTCAAGACTTTAAAAGAAATATCTGTTTGTAAATACCTTTCTATGCTGCCCAATTTAATAAGGAGAATCCTCTCTCACTGACAGTTACTGACAAGTTTCACTAGCTCAGTAAGCCATATCTGAAATAAGATGCATCAGGGTGGAAAACAGCTTCAGAAAATGAATTTTTTTAAGCAAATGTAGAAAGGTAAATTTAATATCATTCTAAGGCAAGAAAAGAGAAAGGAAAACTCCAAGTAAGACCCTTTGACTGGCCTGTTCTGATAAACTTTCTAGGGTTTGGTGTGTATGCATTGAAAAAGTGCAACTTTTGTTGGAGACCAAAATTTTACTGTCTTATTCACGTTACAGTTGCAGTTTCTGCTGGAAAACCTGATACTTTGATGTGAAGCTTTGAAATATTTAATGTTTTAACACCCAAGACATTTTGTGAATGTAGCCCCTGTTCTCTAGCTCAATGGAATTGCTGTGTGAAAATAGAATGTTCCTTCCCTAGCCAAGTAACTTGAAATTATTTTCAGCTTTCAAGTCATACAGACTGTGAGCCTTACAGGAATGATTGATTAACATCAGCCCCTACTATTTTCTATAAATATTTTTTTCCATTTAACATAATTCTGATTGCCATATTTCTTCTAGTGTCAAAGTGCATATTTCTTCTAATGTAATCCTTATCTTACATTTGACTGAAAGAAGGCACAGAGAGACAACATCCAGGCTAAATATAATTTCTTCTGTATTTTTGTTATAGGGTCCAATTGTCCTCAACTTGTTTACATCAGCATAGCCACAGTGACCTCAGTGGAACTGAGTGTATTCAGCCAAAGTGAAAATCTAGTCCATGAAGTCTCTCTCTGTGGGGTAAGCAAACTATTTCTTTTATTACAGCCTGCTCATTTTTCTTATGTGGAATTCAAAAGGCTTTATCACTTTGTTCTCAAGCATCCCATCTTAAGATTTTTAACATCAAACAGACCTTATAGAATAAAACATTCAACACTAAAACCTTTCACCTTATTAGATAAAGTCAAGAAATAAATATCATTATCCAACAGCCCCCTTTAATCTTGTAACAAACAGATTCTACTTTCCTAGGCTATTTGAACCACTTGATGAAGTGTGTATTACTACTGTGGATGGCCACCATAATTTTATGGACTATATTTTGTGAAAAATGCATTCTTGTTAAGACTTGATCATATGATGGCAAACATCACTGCTGCGGAATTCACACTATATAACACAGCTATTTAAAATAGTAATCCTGAGAAATATTTTATTTCCTGTTATGTCGAGTTTAGTGTAGAAAGCTTGACTACATAAAAATAATTTGGAATTCACTGTAAAAACAAAAATATTTTTTTCATAATAGTCACCATTCCAACCCCAAATATATTGCAGTTATAGAAAATTACAGTATATTTTCTTTTGCTTCATGCATCATTAGCAAAATTGCCTGTTCGTTTCTTCTACTAGAATCCACATTGTGGGTGCTAACAGTAATAATAATAAAAGGAGCACAGAGAAACTTTTAGCCGTTACGCGGTGAGTGCAAGCCCAAAGGTTAGAAAAATTGTGTTTCGTCTGGTATGCTGACTATTGTTGATACCTATGCCATTAAGAAAATAATTGGATCAATTTTTTTGCTGAGGTATTTTGGCAAGGCAGTAACAACTTAAAAAAAAATTAATTTAGATGATCATAACACTCTGTCTGTGTTTCTCCCTCAGCAATCTTAAATTCTTACCCCATGCATGATTTAAGTCCAATGGTGTTGAAGAGAATGATGTAGGGTAGAGACGGTAAACTTTTAGAACTATTGCAGCAGAAGAAAGTAGATATAATCGCTGTGCACTACAGCAGATCCTCAGAACATCATAGTACCTTGACTCTATGCTTTAAAATAATGCCTATAAAAAAAAAAGACCAATTACAAAGTAGAACATTTCACAAGACATAAAAAACAGTTGAAAGAATATTTTTTTCACTTAATATGAGTATGTCTGGCATTTCAAGTGACTGGAAAAATTGTCTGAATGTAATTTGTTATCTTTACACACTTGCTTTAAACTACAGCTGTAGTGCTGTATTTTGGGAACTGAGAATAATACCAACACTAAAGGCACGCTTTCACTTTGATTAAACTGTATTTTTATTAATGCAAATTTTAGATGTATGGTAGTTAAGGCTGAACTGATTTCAATTTACTTTTACTGCTTATGTTGCCGATTATTGTTGCATTTTGTTAGTTTTGGACTGGGACTTTCAAATGGACCTAAAGGAGTTAAGTGTCTAAATCTGTGTGAAATTCAGTGGTGAATGGATTACTTTAGGCCCCTTTGAAATTCCTAGCTGGAAACTTATCAGCTTCCTCAGTTTTTATAACACATAAATACAGTTGATATTTGTCAGTTTTTAACGCAGAAAAAGGATGGTTCATTGCTGTTGCCTCATGCTGGAGCATAAAACAGCCAGGTCAAATCAGGCATAGAGTGGCTGTAACCTTCAGCTGGGAGCAGGCAGGCAGAGGGTTCTCCCTGTGCTGAGCCCACCCGTTTAACTACCCTCCTTGGTGTAAGGAAGGTCCGTATGTATTCCGAGATAATTCCAATTACTCCTTAATCATTCTTCCAAGCTAATGCAAGTCAGTGCGCTGCTGGCTTCACCTGGGAAAGCCCTGGCAAAGCAGAGCAGAGAAGCAAAGTATCTGCAGGGTGCCTGGTGGTCTGCAGCCTTGTGCAGGGATAGCTGCAAAGCAGGTGGGGGGCAGGTAGATGAGGCCCCCTTACTGAAAAACAGAGATGTGAATGTGTGTCCTCCAGAGCTAATGGTGGTAATTCATGTGTGAAGGCACTTGAGAACCAGGTCCTTGGGAGACTGTGCTGCTGTCATTATTGATGGGCTTTTGCAGTGAGGTTTTCTCATGTTTATGAAGTATTGCTATTGGTCTTCTCTCCAAGGGCGCTTGTTTGTAAGTCTTCAAATGAGAATCATATAAAAATTACAATTGTAAATGTCCAAAGTTGAAGTACTCACTATAGAAACAAAGAAGAGCAGTCATTCTGGAAGCCTGATTTCTTGGTCTTTGAAATACATTTGAATGTATAAATGGTTGATAAGCTCCATTTCATTTTCAGAGTGTTCTGTAGACTGAACTTGGAAATGTGTTTAAGAATACCTTGTTAATTAGCTTGTACAAATCTGGAGTCTGAGTTTGCAGCTGGTAAACTAACCCTCTTGGAAACCTGAAATATTGTCATGGCTTTGAAGTGATAACTTAGATGTTTTCGTGTTTTTTTTTCTGGTTATATGAGAGCTTGTTCTCCCCCAGGAATCCTACTGTCCTAGTAATCAGATGAAAAGATGGTGGCTTTCATGCTGTTGTCCAGCTTTGTAATTATTGGATCATAAGTTTAAAAAAAGTTCTTTTGAATATTACAATTTTTTTTTTCCCCAACAGATCATGACATTTCAAAATAACATGATCTTGTCACATTTTTAGTGAGAAAAAAACTCCTATGTTTCAATTTTTGGGGGTATTTTGATACGTTGTGTCAGGGTGTATCAGTCATCCTGGCCTCCCGCAGCAGTGTGACTGACAGGACGGGAGGAGCACATAGCAGTCCCAGCAGCCCTTTTTCTTTTAAAGAAGACATGTGCAAAGAGATGCAAACACTCCTGCTTCCGCTCTTGTTAAATGAGATTTATCATGCCGTGTGTACACCCACACCTTCACATCTTCCTCAGCTGTCGCTCAAGTCACTCAGCCACATCCATGATACCGCCGGTGCCGGCCTGAGGAGCACAGCTCCCTCCTGCCTCAGAAACCTTCCCTCTGCTGAAACCACCCGCCCTCGTGTGGGAGCATCGGGGCAAAATACCTCAGAGCAGCCAGCCATGAGGGCTGGAGGGAAGGCAAAGCCAGCCTTCCGCTTTTATCTCTGCTTCAGTGTTACAAACGAGATGCTTTGGCTTTCTGCTTTTAGTGTCAGTAGCGCTTTAAAAAAAACTCAGTGTCGTGATGTACCTGCAGGAGAGGTGCTCCCCTGACTGAACTTGCTGGCGTTGGCTGCTCCTTACTCCTTCTTCAACTGTGAAATGGAGGCGTCCTGAAAAAAAAAGAAAAAGAGTTGTCGCCTTCTTGGCCTGATTTCTTCCAAAGGCATCTAGACTCACCTCCCCCTGCACCTAGGAGAAGGTAAAATAAGGTCATGAGGCCCTCGGCACCCGCGGTTTCCACAGTTGCTTGTTTGGGTTTTAAACGCCAATTTGACCCCACTTTGCACCTCGCTGAGGGAGGCTCAAGCTGCCCCTCAGCAGGGCGGCGGTCCCCCCCGAGGTGGGCACCTGCCTGCACCCCCGATCCTCCGCCCCGGGGCCGCCTTAAACCCCTGTCCCCACCCCCGCGGGGCTTTGCTTGAGACAAAAACCGACGAGGAAGGCGTTTACCAGCAAGACTTTGCTGGTGAGTGGTGGAAGGGTTGTTCTTTTCCCTGTGGGAAGGTGGTGGGACTGGGCTTTGCTTCCGGGTCTCTCACGGAGCTCGGCCTCTGGTAACGAGGAAAGAAATGGCGGGAGGGGGCCTTTTCCCTTCCCCTGCGTAATAGGAGAGGTCGGAATGATTCCTAGCCCACCAGGCTGGCTGTGGTGGCAGTTTATAGGGGAGGAGGAGCTCGGTGCCCGTCCTCGCCCCGGGGCACACCGTGTGAGGGAAGGGAGGGAGGGCGGCTGGCCTAAGGGCCTTCCTCAGGTTTCTAGATCCTGCGTCTCAAGGAGGGAGGTGTCTGTGGAAAATGGCTGCCAAGAGCATGGGCAGCAGGGAGCAGAAAAGAGGTGTCACTGTGACTGGCTTCTGTGTTTGCAAAGCCTGACTATGGCTAGTCTGCGTTGTGGAAAATAGTTGGTATCGTACCTCAGGTTTGTCTTAAAAAAGGGTATTTGGATCTCTTGAAAGCAGGTTGTAAGGAAAAGTGATATGTGTCAAGCATCTGAGCTTATTACTTTGACTTCTGAGGTTTTGTAAAAGGAGCTTTTTTTTTCCTCAGACATGCTAAGATGAGAAGGTTAAATGTTGGGATTCTGTAAGCAAACACAAATCCGCTGAAATACTGCAAGTCTTAGTTGTATTCAAATGGATTCTCTGAGCTTTCTCTTAAGGCTGAATTTGAAGAGGGGGATCTGAAAAAAACCAGACACATGCATCCAGGCTATTGGCAGTATTTGGAGAGAGAAAAAGACTGATTTCTGAACTGGCTTTGTGGATTTGTATCCACTGAGGACTTGGTCTGATAGGTAAAGGTAAAACACAGGCCTGACCTCTTGAAATCCTTCAGAAATATTTTCCCATCCCTATTCAATTTACAACCAGCTTTTTTTCCATGAAAATCAACTCAGTTGTGAAAAGTTCGCTTTTTCTAACCCTGCCTCCATGGCATATGTTAAGTAATATCCTGACAATTTTATATTATAGTATAGTATATTGAAGACCAAATGAACCAGCAGCCAAGAAGAAAAAATGTGAATGAATGTATTGCTTGCAACTAATGAAACTTCTTTGGAGCATCTGATCAACAGTATATTAGCAGAAGTCGTTGAGAGAACAGAAGTGGGATTTGGATTTTGTGCTTCACTGGAATGGTAAGGAAAAACACTGTTTAAATCCCATTTTGCTTTACTATCTTGTCATTTGCTTAACCGTGTGGAAGATATTTTGTTGGGATGAATGGCACTTGTCAGTTGAATTTTTCATCTACACACTTTAAATTAAGTTGGTGTTCAGGGTTTTGAGTCATAATTTGCACATCTTATGAAATACTGTCACTCATACCACCTATAATGAAAACATTTCAGATACAGTGGTACAATTGTTCTCTGCTTAATCTGACCATTAACCTTTTATGCTCTTTACAAAAGGATGATGAGATGCTAGTGTTTCTTCTTTACTATACGTGAGAATAAATGAGTACTGTGCAGCAGTCATCAAAGGTACTGAAATTTGGATTATGTTGGCATCCCTGCAATGGTAGCTCTCTAGATCTGTCCTAGATTCTTCCACTAAAACCCTGGGATGCATGTGAAATACAAGTCCAGGGCTGGTCTGGAGAGCTGGCAACTAAATGTGCTGGTTTAGGTGCTCTAAGGCACAATTAGAGAGCTGTAAGACCCACTTCATCAAATTGATTTGGCATTTGGATAAGCTGAGCTGTGTGGAATGGTTCAAAACTAGGTTAAAGCCAATTTTGCTTTTAATTGCTAATTAAATGGAATTTCAGAATGTCCTTAAACTTGTGTAGATGTCATTGTGAATAGAGCAGCTTTTATAAATTCTAAGTGAAGCAACAGGTAAAAAAGAACTCTGTTGTGAGTGATGAACCAGAATTCAGAGTCTGGGTAAGTGATACAAGCCAAGTGTTTCTCTTGTGAAATCTTCCTTGCTTGCATAGCAGTAAGTAGAGTAAAAACAACAGTAAGAAATCTAAATTCTTAAATCATGGCCATTGTCTTTGCAGTGTCTATGGCTCAGTGAGGCTCCATCCCTCTGCTTCCCTCCAGGATAACAGTATGACTGACTTCAGAGTGGTTTTTATCTCTGGTATACACATGACTGTGCTTAGTCCCCTTGCTCAGGAAATGCTGGTTATGTGACTGAATTCTGCTCACAATTTGCATCTTTTCAGGTGCGGAGAGAGCTCCATTCTCCCTGTGCTTCCAGTGTGAGCCCTGTTCTGTGATCTGGAGAGGTGTTGTGAGCATAGCCACCAGCTTCTAAAGGTACTTTGCAGTTATCTGTAGAACTGATCTGCCTAATGACAATGGCTAAGAGACAAAGAATTCTGTCTGTGCATGTTGACATGTAACATGTAGGAGCCATTTTGTCCTTCAATGATCAGCAAATATCAGCTGATTTTCCTTTCTTACAAAGAACAACAACAGTAGGGGTCAAGATGACAGTGTGCTGCCTGGGTAGATGTAGGCTCTAGTTTATCAAAGCTTGAGGAAAATCAGTGAAGAATGAAGTCACTTTTTTATGACACAGTAAGGGAAGTCTGTATGGGAAATATAGTCCTGTTCTGGGCCAGAATCTCATGAGTTAACAAATCTGACACATACAACTCTTCTATAGTGCTCAGAAGCCTTTTATCTCCATTGTGAATAATAATGATTTCCATTCCTCAAATTCAGTCTATGTATGAGTTTTCTCTGCAAAGATGAGTGAATTTTCTTTTTTCTTTTTCCTTCTTTTTTTTTAAAAAAAACCAGCCCCAAACAACCAAACCTGTAAAATATCTAGCCTGTATATAGAATCCCAGTGGAGATGAAGAAAGAGCTCTTAACTTCATGAGGTAAATCCCATGTAGGAAATATAAGCGGTAATCTCATCTAGCTACACTGAAGTAAGGACAAGATATACTCAGTCTCTGACGAGACTTTTGCTGGGAATTAGCTTTATCCTTACAGGATCTACTGGCGAATGTGAAAGCTGTACTTCTGAGACTAGATTTTTGTCCACGCCTTGTGAGAGTGTGACTGCTTGTGCAGAGACAGCTCAGGGAGCACTAGCAAGAACAGAAGCAGTACAATTTCCACATTTGGAATCTGTATCCACATTCCTATGAACTCCATTGTGCTTTAGGTGTTCTCCAAGTTGTCATTATTGGCTCAAAACTCCCACTGCATCACGAAGGTGTAACGTGTTATGAGTAGGGCTGTTGGATTTCTATCATCAAAAGCAAAAATGAAATGAGATCACATAGGTGGAGGTTGTCATGATTTATTATTTGTACGTGATGCAAAAACATCAACATGCTTGAAAAAAAAAAACCACCAAATGAAGTAATTTCTTTTTCTTATATCTGAAGTGAATTTCTAAAGGATGCTTTATTTTTTTTATTTTTTTTTAGTTCAGGGCTTGACCCTGAAAATATTTTCACTTTATGAATAACTGCTTGTGTTGCTAATTTCAATGGTAAAAATTCCCATATGATCCCTGATATTCTTTTAGAAAGCAACCTCTTCTGTACTTCACAGTTAAAGTAAGGCTTTGTGATGCAAAGAAAACCCCATTTGGTATTGTAATTCTTTATCTCAGAAATTAACTGTAGATAATTCAGTTCTATATTTACCTCTAAAATAAATGAACATTTTCAGTATGAAAGAAAAAAGACCCTGGAGACTTTAATTTTACCTCAGGAAATGGAGAACTTTTGAAATCATAGTTTGAATTTTCTGAGTTTATTTTCCCCCCTAGCTTCTTCTATGCATTTAGTTAAACTCTCATTTTTACTGGTCTTGAAACTATTTTTTTTTTTCTTGCTTTGTTTAAAAAAAAAATCTCTCTAGGAAAAACAAGGTGTTGTTATTTGGGAGACAGAAAGGAAGTAGGTAGAAATATGAATTATTTTTATTTTATCTCCTTGAGAGATTTAAGGTAAAAGAAAACCAGCTGAAGTGAATTCATAGCTGTATATTTAAAACCAGAAATTATTAGA
Source organism: Tringa solitaria (assembly GCA_026413425.1). Taxonomy (NCBI): domain Eukaryota; kingdom Metazoa; phylum Chordata; class Aves; order Charadriiformes; family Scolopacidae; genus Tringa; species Tringa solitaria. The sequence goes on along the minus strand of JAOXJM010000002.1, from coordinate 6,276,183 downwards.
CAGAAATGAAGTTGACTGAGATGGTGGCTTAGCTGGCAATGGGGGCTTACAGCAATCAGGCATGGGCACCGCTGAGTTGTGAGACAAGGACGAAGATGTTTATTGTTTTTCTTTTACACCATATATAGT
>JAOXJM010000002.1:6243056-6261856 GCA_026413425.1 Tringa solitaria | reverse complement strand
TTTTTTTTTTTTTTTTGTTGTTTTCCTTAACTTTACTAGCTGAGAGGCCAGAAATTCATAGAAATAACAGGCAAATTAGAATATCTGCTTCATTTACTCCAAAATTAAGATTTCAGCTGGAACAAAAATTAATGTGAAAAAGAGAGTTTGTTTTGCAATTTGAGCTCAACTGATCCTTGTGGTGTCTGGTGCAAGAGTGCTGTAACGCTGCGCAAATGTGGGATCCTTTCGGTCTGTGCTTCATATACTCAAAGTATTGCAGACAAGACTATAGGGATGATGGAAAATCTTGTCTGAAGTCACATTGAATCATCCACCTTCCAGCTCTTATGTGGCCTGTTTTTTTTTTCCTTCCCTTTTTTTCCTGTTGCTCCCACCACCACCGCGCCCTCTTTTTGTAACATTTCATACTTTTAAAAATTTAGTTACTCGCTCAAAGCCTTGCGGGGGGGGGGGAGGCCAAATACAGTTTGAAAAGCCAGTGAAGATCAGATCATGTTTAATTCATTTGAAACAATAGACCAAAGGAGAAAAAGTCGCATTTTTCTACATCAGTGTTGCTCTATGTCCCTGTGGTTTCTACCTCGTTACACACATTATAATCATTTTTTGATTTTTTAGTGGCAAAAAAATTTAAAAATTCCTTCTGTGTGACAACTGCGTACTAGACATATTAAAAAGCAAGTGTAAAACTTTTTGTCAGGGCAAGCTGCTCTTAGTACTCTCTGAAATTCTGTTTGTTGCACTCTGGAGAGATTTATAAATTGCAATCTCTTTATATAGACAGGCCATCTTGGAAAGATCAACGTTACATTTCAGGCAAAGAAAACATGGTGTGTGCCATTTTACCAGCAACCATGTTGCCTTTTGCCAGAGGTCCAATGTGCCCAGCCTCATAGCTCTCCCTATTAATGTTTAATAGGAAAAGCAGCAGAACCTGGCATGTTAGTCCTCCAGCACTGCAAAGTAAGTTTGGATCTGCACTATGGTTGCTAGAAATTTTTTTTTCCAAATACCTGGCTAGTTACTATTAATAAATCACAGAATGATATGGGACTGGAAAGGGACCTCTGCCAGTCATCTAGTCCAAACCACCTGCCAGAGCAGGTCCACCCGGGACAGGTTGCACAGAAACTTGTCCAGGTGGGTTTTGAATGTCTCCAGAGATGGAGACTCTGCTGTCTCTCTGAGCAGCCTGTTCCAGAGCTCTGCCACCCTCAAAGTGAGGAAGTTCCTCCTCATGTTTAGATGGAACTTCCTGAGTTCAAGTTTGTACCCGTTACCTCTTGTCCTGTCACTGGGCACCACTGAGAAAAGACTGGCCCCATCCTCCTGACACCCACCCTTTAAGTATTTATAGGTGTTGATCCAGAACTCCCCTCAGTCTTCTCTAGAGTAAAAAGACCCAAGTCCCTCAGGCTTTCCTTGTAAGAGAGATATTCTAGGTTCCTAGTCTTCTTTGTAGCCCTCTGCTGTTCCCTCTGCAGCAGTTCCCTGTCATTCTTGAAGTGGGGAGCCCAGAACTGGACACAGAGCTCCAGCATTTGTTACTGAGAAGGCACCTGACAGTTGAATCAAACAAGCACTTAGCAGTTGTAGGATAACGAAGTATTAGTAGGAGCAGAAATGGCTCCTTTATGTAGTTGTGATCTACCTTGATGTGTGTGTGTTAAAAGTTGCATGCTTAAGTGCTGCTAATTTAGCTCAAGTTCTTGTACCCTTAAGAGATTTCTTTTTTTTTTTTTTACTGTATCAGTATTGTTCCCCAAATGAATGTTGTAACGTTGAATGCTGCCCACTGTCTGTGATCACCTAAATGGGACAGTAATGATAATGAGAAGTGGTAGTATGGGCAAAGCCATTGAGGTGGGAAGAGCTGCTTTTCCAAGTTTTGTCTCCAGCAGTTGCAGAATTCTGCTGTTCAGAGCAGTCCGTGAACTGGTAAGTTAGCTGCTGTCATTAAAGGCAGCAAAACTTGAGTCAGGCCCTTTTATCAATATAGTGTAGTAAAGTCTTTTAACGTATAACAATCTTTCCATGGAGATCAATTTTCCCAAGAAAATGAAATGAATAAAATATACATCCGTTGCAATGATGTCAGTTTGCTTGTTTTTCTGCTATCACTGCTTTTAATGCTGTGAGGAGGGGGATTGTTACACAGTTTACTTAATTTAATGTTTTGGTAAGCTGAGCTGTTTCATTGACTTGAATTCTCTCCCTCCTCAGTTACTGCTGCTCTGACCTTTTAAGTACAATATCGTCCAAATGTTTTGGGTTTTTTTTGTCTGTGGTGGTTTGTTTTTTTGTCTAGAGCATCTGATGCATCATTTTGAATGAGATTGAATCAGTGGTACTGTATTCGCATTCAACTTTTTGACAGCATGTGAAACTGCAATATGACTGCTGATCTGGGCAACTCTTTGTAACCCATTGATTTTGTGTCCTGAAGTGAGACTAGATTTGTGCATGGATCTTCTGAAGTTTGAATTATTCATGTTTCTATGCTTGCTTAGGTGGTAGCCCACTGGCTTCATAGGTCACTGGCAATAAGAAAATGTAAACAGGATCTCTCTACGTAGAGCATGTGCACAGACTCAGCACCACTGAAACCATCCCAAAACCTGTCTGTGTTGTAAATGAATAAATCTTGTGCCGAAATTAATATTATCAGTAAAACATTTGAAGGGCTCATGAAATGAATGTGGTCTGCACTGCTACTTGAAGATTCAGAAATCTATAGAATTGATGGTATAATTGAATTTGCCCGATTTCAGTAAAACATGCAGAGATGCAATGGATGTATCCAACAGAAACATTCATTTTAAAAATACAGCTGTGAATCACGATTTCCAGCAGTGATGGGGGATAGTAACTGGCAACAAATCAGGCCTCATCAATTCTTGGGCCAAGAAGGGAGAGGAATATGGAAAGCAAGCTAAATAAGTTGTATGATTAAATTTCTATACAATTTGTGTTGCATTCCCCTTTGGGACCACTACAGGGAAATACAATATCTCAAATTATCTTGCAATGAACCAGATGTGTTGTTCTAAATCTACTGCATGCATTAAGTAGTGTGAGCTGGCAGCAGTTGCTGCTAAAGATACGGGTATTCTTGTACTTTGAGCTAAATAATTCTGTTTTTATCCAATCTATCAAATGGGAGTGGACGCTTATACATGGAGCATTATCGACAAGTTAAAAGTTCCTTCATGCCTAGGAACTCCATACAATTGCTAAAACAAAGGCTATCTTTATGCCCCTAATTGCACTACAGCTGAAGGTGTCAAATGTCATCAGCTCCTCTACTGAAATTGGTGGCATTGACTCAGACTGCTTCCATCATCCAATACATATTTAGCATGTGTCGTGCAAATGATCAGCCATGAGCTTGGAGACTGTCCCCACAAAGTATACCTTGGAGCTTATGAAATGCAGCTGTCAGTTCTTGCTAAATCAGTGATTTTGTATGTGCACAGATATGTATATGTAAACTGCCATCTTGTACCGATCAAAAGGTTCCCCACAAAAAGTAGGCTGATGAGCAAGATCATTTCAAGGAAATCCTGAAGGAGAGGAACTGTACATTTTAAATGTCATTACTGTTTAGTGCTTTCCAATTTTCTTATGATACAACTAATTATTCTTGGAAAATGTTGTTTATTTAAACACTAATTCTTTAGTTTCCTGTGTTCAGAATATTCTCAATGGGACCAAAGAATTCCTTATAATATCAATCAGTAAGTAGAAAAAAGTGATCCTCAACAACAGAATTACTGGTACTACTACTAGCATGCGGCAGAAGGTATTGTAAAGTCTACCAATATAGACAGAGGTGGGCTTCTTCAAAAGATATAATTAAAATCAGGAATTTCAGCATACGAAGCTGAAATTTATGACCTTGTTGTAGTGACTTTGAACTGAAAGCAGTGAAGTCACCGAGCAACTTGCATATCATCCACAAATTTACAAATCACAATCCCCTAGCTCATCAAAGTCTAATTGCATGGAAAAGCCTCAGTATTGTCTATTTTCCTGTTCAGCTGAAAAAGCAACTTGCTAATCAAGAGTTGCAGTACTCCTCACCATCCAGAGGTCTGGACGTGCTCAGTTAAAGGGAAGGGACAAGTGAGAAGAGAGAGAAGGTGGTTTGGATTCAGTCAGTTCCACCCCGAACATGAGAGAGATCAGATTTGGAGGGAGACCTTTGTGAGGGAAATTCCTGTTTAGGTTCTCAGAGTGAGCAGGAAAGGCACATGTTTCCTGCTTTCTCATGCTAATAATCACCTTGAGCACGAATAATTCTGCTTTTCAGAGTGATAACTAAAGCAGTTTCTTCCCTCCCTATTTTAATAAATTTGATAAATCATATCCAGCATGGTCTTTACTGGAAAGTGTCACAATTTATACTGGTACTTACAAGCCCAATGAGCTCTGGGATGTCTGCTCTCTAATTATAGCACAGTAGAGCTTTCCTTGGCAGTATAAAATGTGGTCCAGACAAGTAACAGCTGTGTTTTGATTTTACAACACCTTGGCATGTGTAACTTCACACTGACAAATATAAATCTCAGTTCTGATTTTGGATTCCTAGCCAAAAGCTGTAGTAAGTTTTGTTCTCTCACATGATTTGGTATGTCTCTTTTGAGATGCGTTTTCCAATAAGATGCTGGGTGCCTTGTATGCGAGGCAAGTTCTAGAGGCACTTCAGCTCTAGGGGCACTTCAGTACAGCACTGAAAGCCATAACAGCTGACAGGTCCTTATTTCCATACAGTTCATCTTCCATTTTCACTGGAGCATCGTGCTCTTCAGTGCTTTATTTGTTGCTTTATCCTTCTCAGCCGCCATGGAAAGGGCAAATTTTCATTGTTTGCCTTTGATGATAAGACTTGGGATAGGACCCTGTTTCTTCTGAAGAAAAGAATCTGTGTTGAGCTTCCTGAGTTGTTTGCTCTGCAGTGCAGTTATTTTGTCCAGTTTGCTTGTTGATCTTAATCTTCAGGAGTGTATATAAATACTGTACTTATTGAAGTTTTTGGACTGTGTTGGTAATGATAATCCATTGCTTGAGTGCTGAAACTGCTGGAATCTGCATGTAGTAGGGTAGGCATTTTCCCAATTAAGGCAAAAAGTGGTTTTTAAGAATGTGTTGAATTGTTCTTTGCTTGATATTAAATAGGGAGACAAGGCTCTAGCTGCAACAAGCTTGATGTAGAAATTATTATATAGTTTTATGACCTGTATTCAGCAGGCCAGACAAGATGATACTAATGTTCTCTTCTGGTCATAAATTCTGTAAGATGCTTAGATACCACATGGTTACAGTGTTGGCATAAATATGCTGATGGATACAGCTGTAATTAATTTTTAGATGTTCCTTGTAATTATTCTAGTGGTAGATGTCTAAATTTGTCCATAACGTATTAGAGAAAATGTCCTGCTGTATTGCTGCCACTTGTAAAATTTAATGGCTGCAGGACCTGAGATTGTGGTTGTGCTGTTGCCTTTTTGTTCTACAAGCGTACTTGTGGTTTCATGAAAATTATGACCTGAACTGCGTGCGAAAGCATGGAGTTAGCTCCTGCTAATCAGCTCGCGAGTGCTTGAGAAGGACTCTGGCTAGGAGGAAGGGCAGATTAGTGGGGCTGATAGGGCTGTAGAGAATGGGTCTGATGTTTGGTTTTGAGGCTGAGCAGTATTTCCTGAAGGCCTGAGTTTCTGAGTTTCGGGATGGTACACATCTTCTCTTGTACTCACTGAGAATGTGTTTATGCTGCTGTTCTAGAGTAGGTTTTAACTTCCAGGACATCCCAGTGTTTTTCAAAGGAAGGAATGATGACCTCATGACAAGTAAGAGTTAGCTTATTTTTCTCTTTTAGTTGCAAGAAACTGTGATGTTTATCTTTTATTAAATTTGTTGTGTTGTCAAAAAATATCTCTAGAGATGCAAGAAATGAAACACTATACAGTCAACTTATTGATACATTCTTATTTTTCTGTATTTCTTGACAAAAGCAGAGATATCATCACAGCAACACCACTTCAGTTGCTTTTCAATTTCTTTGATATACTTTGTTAGTGCTATCAGCTTTTAAATAGTAGTACTCTTTCAGCTAGGGGGTTTGAAGAGACCTGTATGCGTAGCGTGGTAGGAATCTGTATCTGTGGTACCTGTGGTACTGCTGTGGTATCTGAGAAAGGAATTAAAGAAATAAGGTAATGTTGGTTAACTTTGTCCATGTGTGGATGCAACGGAACCTTCTATAACTTAAACTACTGCTAGACTAAATGGGTGGATTTCAGCGAATGAATGCGGACAATGTCCTTTTATGTATTTTCCCTGTTGAGAGAACAACAGGAAATGGAGCTATGAAAAGGGATCAGCCATCTGCCAGCCTTTGACTCATGGTGGGCTTTTTATTTTGTATATTTTGGCTGTCTGATACTCATTCAAGCGAATTGATTGCTGCATGGTAAAAATGAATTAAATATTTCTATTTTTTAAAGCATATCTGAATATTCTGTGGAGAAGCTTTGCATAGCTCTTACTGTTTTCTTTAGCAAAGAATGCATTAGTTACATTTATGGTGGCCATAAAAGAATAACTATTTTTGAAGTCAAGAATTTGTTATTTCAAATAATGTTTTGTCTAATAATTCAAATTATTAGTCTAGTTACCATATACACTCGTAGCCTGATACTTAATTTCCTACAGCTGGTAGGAACGTTTAAAATGAGAGAGTGATTTGGAGTCTGGAGTCTGAGTGCCAGCAGATGCTAAAATTCCTTGGCCTGGGTATGTGCAACTGCTCCTCAGTTACGCTGTTTGTTAGCAGTGCCCTCCAAAATGGTGAGGCCTCACCTCAAACGTAAAGCCTTTTGAGCTTCAAAGGCAGGTGAGTATTCCCTGCATGGTACAAAGGAGTAGGAGAAAGGGGCTGCCTTAGGCCTGAAACAAGCTGCACAAGAAAACTGAGAGCGATTTAGGCTGATTCACACAGCCTTGAGTTTTGCAAAGCCAAGGAGTACGTGCTTTCAGGGAGGATGCAAGGCTACTAGATGCCCTCCATCTTGGCCAGTGAAAAGGTCACGTCTCATTCCCAAGTCCCATCTCAGCTAAAGCCTGATGCCCTGGATCCAGGCTGTGGAGGCATTGCCTTCATCATCTCCATTAACTCATAGGCTACTGCTGGGGAATACACAGCAATTAGTGGCTGGGATAAAGCCTTCCTTGAAAATGCATTCAGAAATATTTTCTTTCTTTTTTTTCTTTTTCTTTAATGGTTGCAAAAGCAGGTGGTTCGGTTTCTCTCCTCCTTCAATCCTCCAGTCTCAAATGTTTCCTTCTCCTGGAGAAGAGACAGGAAAATTTCAGACACTCAAGCTTCCCCTAGTTAATGTGCTAACCTAGTTTTGTGTCAATAGGAGCCTCCCACTATGTGCTCTTGTATGTGTTGTTTTCATATGTTGACTTGAGTCACTTAAATATTCTCACTGTGGGCAGCTTTTCATGTAAAAAAAACACGTAAATTTGCAAGGAGTTTTTCCTTAGGGTGATGGTAACCCCTGAGAAAGTCTTTAGTTATTAAAAGAAGCAAACAGCCTGTGTAAACTTGACAGTTGAAATCATGGAGGTGAGAGATTTTAATTAAGGTGGCTGTGTGAGGATGCAGGTGGTGATTAGCTGTATGCAATGTGGAGCCTTGCTCTGCGATGGCTCACTGTGTGTTATTGCTGTTCCATGGCGAGCACCTTTGGTTTGCTGCTGAAGCCAACACTGATATATAGTCAATGGGACTTGGGATCTGTTTGCTTTCTGTTCATCCCTTCAACTTGGACTTGAAAATCTCCTCACAGAAACATGAATACTGAAGCGTCAAGTAGCTGGAGATTAGCAAAACAGTAGGTGTTAGGAAATTATGTACTCTTCAGTGTGCACTCTTTTTTGTCAAAAGCTTTCACATTGTCAGTAAAATGCTGTCCAAAGATGCACTCGCCTTGGAATTTGGAAAGCAAATACCGATTTGTGCATTTGAACAAGTGGTAAGCCTTAGAGAAAACCACTTGTCCATCTTTCTTGCCAGTACTTACCTTCATAGGATGTATATTTATAGCCTTACTGTTCTAATAATCTTAAGCAACTAGCAGTCAAGATAACCGAAGCGCAACTTTTGTTGCAATTTATTCTTCTTGCTGAGAGGGATTAAATAATATAAAACAAGGGTGAGTGAAAGCGTCGCCTTGAATTTTGGATGCTTTTCAGTACATCTTTTAGAAGGGTTTCTTTCCATTTCTTTGTTCAAATGCTTCTGTAGGAGGAAAAAACATCACTGGGGATTGTTATGTTATTCAGTGAATGTTGTGCTGGTAACATTATGATACAATGGGTGTCAAAAGAGCCAGGTGCAAGAATTACTTTCTAGATGCATAGCAATACTCTGTGCACAAGTTTTGGTCCACGTGCTGTATAATATGGAGTGACACTGGTGGCAGCCAGACTTTTTGTATGACCTGCGGATTGGAGAGTGAGCCTAAACTCATCCACGATCAACAAGTATCTCTTTAACTGCTTTGGACAAGAGAACATTTAGCAAATTGTAACATTTTCTCAGAAAACACCATAATTTCTAGCTTGCTCTGTTTTGTTATCTGTTGACTCCGCTGGGGCTTGCTGTGCTCTGTTCAGTGCCTGAGAGTGTTGGTTGAGGAAGGTACTCCATTGTTTCTGGAAAGTTTTGACAGGTAGCAGACTGTGGTCTGGATTGCCCGTGCAGCCAGCTCCTGGAATTGCAGGTGGTACACTTACCTTTTAGACCATCCCTGAAGTTAGTAACAGGACCCCTCTGGTGAGGATAACGCCAGGAATCTGATCGCGCTGTAGAGCCATGCTTCATTCAGAGGTGGAAGCCCCTACAAACTTAGCAGGGCTCTCTAGACGCCATTATTTGTGAAAAGTAAATAAAGTTTAACCAAAAGTTTGTTTTGATTTTTGGGTATTTTTTGCTTTGCTGCTGACCTTAAAATAGGTATCTGAGTGATAATGAAGATGAGATTGAATGTAAACCATCTTAAAAAGACAAATACCACTAGAACCTTAAAAATCTGTCTTAATTAAATTCTGTTTTCATTATCTATTTGAGGGATTTTCTATTACTGCAAAATAAACTGCAAAGGGCATTCATGGATCTGCTGGTCTAGAAAAATGCAGTAGTATGATAGGAGAGCTTAATCCATACCACAGATTGGTGGTTCCCGATCTTTCTGTGTGCGATGCCACTTAGTTTCTGCTTGTGCCAGAGGAACACCATTTGTGCTTCCCTGTTAGGTGTGGTGGCAGTGTGATGGGAGGAGTCCCCCCTGCAGATGCGATGCCTTGGAGGGGGCTGCTGCTGCTGCTGTTTATTTGGCTGCTGCCTGCTCCCTCCTTGATCACCAGAAAAAGAGACCAGGAGTGGCTGCTGGTGAAGCACACCAGGCTCTGGGCTATGGATGGAGTGAGGGTAAGATGGCGCCCAGTGGCATCTCCCTGGTCCCAGGAATGATACGTAATATATCAGATTAACCCCATATGACCTCAGTGTCAGCTGTTCAAAATTTGCAATGATTATATACACCAGAACTGGAACAAGGTCTGTAACTAGAGCTTTGGAAAATAGCTTGTGGTTATTTATCTTCTTGGTCCCTAAACAAGAAACAGAAGAGTTCTCAAGAATTCTTTAAAAACTATTCTCAAACAAAATCTCCTTTCATATGATCTCAGAGTGCTTTTTCTTTTTTAAAGAAAGTGCACAACAACAGAAGTAGTCGACACGTGGAAATCAAAGTTGTATAAAAATAGCAGCATGTGAACAGCAGCTGAGAAGCTTGATAGGCAACTAGAGTACTGTTAAGACTATTTCTTTGGAATGTTTGTCTATGGTAAAGATGAAACATAGGTCAAATGGATATATAATGCCCTTTCAGTTTGTAACAAAAGACAGTTTTTCTCCCACCGTCTGACTTATTTTAGCTACGGACGTTGTTATATTCATTTGCATAATACACAGTATTTTCAGTCTTCTCTTAGTAAAGAATTAAGTCTGTCTGAAAGCAAAAATATGGGTTTTTTTTTCTTTATGGAGCATAAAGCTGAAATATTATGGTTTCTAATTTTTGCAAAGAAAAAGTTCTAGAAGATTATTTGTTCATTTTGTATAATTATGAACTTGATCAGTACATATTTTTGGAAGACATTCTGTATGCACATGCACAGCCGTTCTTAAATACGGAATGAGTTGGAGCTTACAAGCTATGGGTTTACACTGTTCCAAAAATTACTTCAATGCTTCCAGTGCCTGAATCTCATTGATTCACTATTGGTTTGGGATTTCTTTTGTTTTATTTAGAAGGTGTGACTTGGGAAGCAATTACACGGTTCTTTCCTTTCCTTCCATGCCTCCTCTGCATTAGCCAATGAATAATTCCCTACATTTTTAAATTGGAGATGTAGCTTTTCCTGTCTCTGAGCTTAAACATTTCATTTGCATATGCAAATGATGTGCAAAAGGTAATATGCATAGTGCTAGATTAAAGAGCAAAATTGCTAATTGATTGTCAAGTGGTAATTTTTAAGATAATATTCTAAAAATGGTGATTTTGTCTACTCCTTAGATACAAGCACCATAGCCTGCTAAACTGGTTTAACTGAAAGATCAGCATTTTGGTAGTGTTCCTATTTATTTACTTTCTTCATGTACTTTCTGTGATTTTATTTTCTTTTTGTAGAGGCAGAAAACAAATCTGTCATCTATATCTATATTAATTATTCATTACTTAAAATGTAGACTCGATAATCTTGTTTTAGCAAATTTCTTTTTAACCCTTTAACACTTTTTGATAGCTTTAAACCATCTTTCAATTAAAAAATAATTTTGTTACTTTTGAGTAAAAAATAAGTGAAATGCACATCCTGGGTTGTAAGTAAGGAGAAAGGGAAGGGAAAGAAATGTCCAAAGCAATAAAATCTGTTCTTCATTAAGACCATTATCTGTCTTAATGTAATCAGTTTCAAATCCAGACATCCCTCAATCGATGCAATCTGGACAGTCATCAAACAGCTCTTCAGAAAGCACAGATAACACCAGTGTCAGGAGTCTAACTCAGGGACAGGCTTAAACGTGCATCCAGAAAGCAATGAAACCAGGAGGAGATAAGGGAATGCTCTGAACTGTGTCTCGAGTGACACAAGTAATATACTTTGGGTTGTAATTTTTTGATAGTTGACTGTACATTTTTCATCAATAAAAGCAGAGTAACCAGAATAAAAAATACTTTCTGTAAGGACAAAAGTTGAAGTCTTTTTTTGGGGGACTTAACTTATAGTGGAGAGACCTTTAGATGTTTTTAAGTAGCTTTGATTAGAAGCTAAAACTTTTAACATTTCAACAAAAGAAAAGTTAACGTTTTTTTTTCTTCCTTTCTTTACGTCCCCCTCCAACTTTTAATACTTATTTAACGTGATTTTCTTGGGGACCGAGGCTTTTGGGCAACCAGGCTGTTGTCTGGTCTGAAGTGTGATTCCTGCCCCCTTCAGTAAACCAAGAAAAGCTGTAGTGATGGGAATTGGAAGGTATGAGACTGGAGTTGAGATTTGCTCAGGCAGAAATGGGTTTTTCATAATGCCTCTGGCCATCACTCGGTTCTTTTGTAGAAGGCAAACAATTGAGCATTAAGGTACCATTAAATACCTTCCACCAATGTGCAGCAACTTGGAGAAACTGAAGTTCTGCTGATGCTGTTGAGGGATTAGGAGGCTGGGATTTAAGTGTTTATGTGTTTTAAAATTTATAAATGAAAGAGTTTACAAAGAGCCAAGAAATGTTAAGTGTTATAAATGGTGTTGTGACCAACAAATGGCATCTACCTTTGGGATTGCCCACTTCACTTAAACCCCCTGTTATGTGAGACATGAGGAAAATGAAGGAGTTTGCTCAGTGTATGAGTAAATGATTGTCTCCCAGGAGATGCTGCAATGTTTGGAATTAGCTTTTGTTGGTTTTGTTTTTGTTTTTGTTTTTTTAAGTCAGGAATTAGGCCAATTGCACTCAAGGGAACAAGTAGGCTTCTGCAAGTGCCAGAAATCTCATTCATGTGCAACTCTGAGGGTAATGACCTGAAAGGGGAATCCTTAAAGTATAGGACAGACCCCTGAGAGAGCTGCAGGAAAAGATCTCATTAACACGGCCCCAAAATTAAGTAGTTTAATTGGAAGAAGTAGAACTAAAATGATTCAGAAGAGGCGTTAAAATGGGAGAGTCTCTTCTGGTGCACAAAACAGCTAACTGTCTGTGAGCTTGTGATTCCTTCCTGCCCGGTCCCAAAGGGGATTGGAGGGACTTCCATCCTTGCACAGCTTGTGTCAGACATGCTCTGAAAAGCCAGATGGAGCTGTTATTCCTACTTTTGGTGAATGTTAGAAGCTTTTTAAATAATGAATATGAAACTCAAATTGTTAATACAGATGTTGTCTTGTGTGTCCAGCTGTCTTAACACTTATCCTACAAATTTTTATTCCTGTGGAGTAGGACCAGTACCTAGGTATGCATTTCTAATCAGAATAATGAGACTAGTCACATGCAAAAACCTGCAGGGTTACAGTCAAAGCTCTGAATACGGTGCATCTGAAATGCTGGTGAGACTGCCTTCTGCAGTTACTTATGCTTGGTTTTCCAGGGCTCACCAAGGCAGAAAATTGCTATATAGCAGCTTTTCCCTTTTTTCTTACTATCCCTTATGTTGGGTCTCTTCCTGTATCAGCAGGATTGATTGAGATCCTGTTGTTGTATAGTGGATATTCCCAGGAGGCTCTCTATGATCCCCATTACAGCTTGTTTGTGCTCCTAGAGCCTTCCAGAAGAGTAATTTCTTGAAGCAGAATTCTTAGTTAGGTTAAAAGAGGATTTTAGGTTTCTTGTAAAGAATGAATGGTTTCATCTGTGTCCTGATAGACCCAAGGGAGTAGATGAGTACTTTCCTCCTTTAGAGCTGAAAAATATGAAAACAATGCAATGATAGAGTAAGGGTCTTGTAAAACAGATACACGTGCTGTTTGTGCCAGACTTGACTCTTGTCCTGATACCAGTGGCAAGAAGAGAAAGAACTTTTTGGCTTTATTCTTATTTTTTTTTTGTACGTTGTTAATTCTACTGGAATGAAAGTCATCTGAGAGTGTCGCAAGATTATCATTTCTCACTACTGAATTTTTCTGTCTTGCCCTCCAAGTCAGTTTTTTTTCTCCATTTCATTGATGTAGTTCCTGATACCACTGTTTTTTTTTCTCTCATTTAAGCTAGAGAAAGCATTGAACATGACTATGACAATAGCTGCAGAAGAAAGATACTCCTAACTACACCCCTTTTGCTCTGATACTTGAATGATCTCTTAGGGCTATTGCTGCTGCGCAGGTTTAATGCCCACCTTGTGAGAAATAATTCCTGCTTGGTTCTTCTTCCCTGAACTCTGACTTGACTAGGATTGCCACAGTAGGCCTTGATCCTATGGATCCTTTTTTTTTTTTTTTTTTTGTGCCTGACATGATGCGTGGAGGGTAGGAGAGAAACTGGCTTCATGTAGGAGTTATGCTGTGAATTTCAATAGCTTATCTTCTGGCACTTTTTGGCTGCAAAAGGATGATAAAAACATTGCCCCAAGATGTCTCCACCACTGATTCCTGAAGGTGTCTTCTGGAAGAAATTCAAGATTTTCACCACTTTTCTTCCTGGGTAAAGACGGTGGCCTGACCAAGTTTAAAAGTATGGTACTGCTAGATCAGCAAGGGCAAAGAGGGTAATGTAGGTTTCCTCTTGCTACTTTTCCCAACCACTGCTTAACTAGAAGAATGTAGATAGTACACTGTATTTTATGGATTTACTGAAGTGCACAGGGGTGATGTTTAATTAAGCCTTTGCGATTATAGGCACTGGCCTCAAGCACAAACAAAGCTGCAGCTGTTTGGGATGATGCAGGTTGTGCAATCTCTACTGCATAGACCATACTCACTGCCAGAGGGGAATGAAGGGGAGAAAACAAATCACTGCCAGACCATGATGCACCTTACACGTATCTAGAGAGGAAAGCAGTTCACTTCCACAGCTTTCATTTCAGTGCTTTGTACCATCCAAGTTTGGAAGGGTGCACATAGGAAATAGAGAGGTAGCCAGTGAACCAAGCTATTTGCTTTTTGCTATTTGGATGTTATTTTGTATGTATGCTCTTCTGCTTTTGTAATTGCTTTTTCTTCTTGTATGCTAAGTTATATAGGAAGCAGCCTACTCATTAGATGCATCCCAGAAAATGATTACATTGCATTTTAGTGCTCTCCTAGACAGATCAGCGAGAGCATGTGGCGGGATAGCGTAGAATTCTGATGGATTTCAAGAGTCTAGGATTAGAGGAAACAAATTGGGACATCAAGGACATCTTGTAAAAGAGAGGAAGCAGACTGGACAAAGGAATTTAAAATACCAACCCAGTGCAAATATTAAAAACTGGGGGTAACAAATGGAATTTGATAAGCAAAGTAGAATTAATGGGTTAATCTGAAATAGCTATCATGATGATACCAATATGAAGGCACTGATGTATTTCCATGTAACAATTTCATAGAATCATAGAATCTTCGTAAGCAATAATTTTTGTCTTTACGTAAAATAAATATTGTCTGCTACTCTGTAAATGTAGGATGTACATGACAAGTTGGAAAAGAAAATTATCTTGATAAAGTTCTCTACCTTCTGAATTGATCTGCAAAATTGAAAGAGCATTAGTATCACTGGTATACGCCAGTCAAAATAAATCTGGTAGGTAAGCTGGAAGGGGGCCGGGGTTTGGATTCTTGGGTAGCGTGTATGGCTCAGAACTGGGACTTTTGTACTTTCTCTGTTGTTTTATTTGTAAGGTGGGTGACTTGCTTACCCTCTCTATGCCTTTGCTTACCCACCTCTACTTAATGAAAGGAAGATTCATGCTTTAAAAAAACCAAAAAAGATTGTGAAATTCACAGGTGTGTATTTTAACTTCTGATGTTCTCATATCATAAACTTATGTTTTAATTGGAGGTATGTCTTCATATTATTTTCGTTAGGAAAATTACTTTATCGCCTTAAAAGATTCTTAAAACCGTAACATTGGAAATCCTAGGATTTATATCTCATGAGCTGTCAGGGTTGCCTACTATCATCTTAAGCCTCTAAGTAAGCAGTGATAGATTTGTGTACATTAGTTACAAAGTAGTGCTCCAGAGGTCAGCATTGTCCTACTGCTTTGTCACAGAGCCTGCTTACTTTAAGCAAGTTACTTTTGCCTCTCTTCTGTGATATGGGATGAAGTGTTTTTCTTTAGGACAATGCTGTCTTCCAACCTTCTGTCCTAGTGAGAGACATTCAGGTAATACAGGGATAGAAAATGGAAAGACTGATAGGTGTTGCCATGAGTTAGTGTTTTGGTTCCCATTTCCCATACACAGCCAAGCAGTAGTTACACATGAGACAGTGATTTAATGTCGAAAACTTCTGTAAAGACCTGTTCAGGTGTGCTTTGCTTGAAATTTTTTTCAGGTACGTGTTGTTTGAAATAACAGCAGCTGATTGGGAGCTGGCTGAGGACCCATGAATGTGAAAACCTCTGGAAAGGGCTACCAAGACATAGACTGTAGGATTCAGGGCTTAGATCAAATCCTGAACTGATAAAAAAAATTTCCTTTTTCTTACCTGCTCCCTCTTCCCCAGGATTTTGGTTAAGGGGGGGATATGGCAATACTTTTTTGGAACTGTTAATTGGCTTTGGATGCTTTTGAATTTTTTTAAAATTTATTTTAAAGCAGTGACGCTTCCCCCCATACACGTTCAAAGAAGATTGTCTTCCTCTCTTCTTTGCTTGTTTGGCAAGTGGGAGAACTGAGCCAGCGTGGAGATACTGCCTGCAGGAGAGCCTGTTACAGTAGAAACAGTAGAAATAAGGAAAATGTTTTTCCCAAGTATCTCATCTTTTCCTAGCCAGTAATAGGAAATGGAATTTCGAGAAGTAAGTTGAGAAAAAAGTAGAGAGGAAAGTCTTTGTTTCTGTGCTGATTCCAGATTTTGACAGTCATAAAGTCTGGGAAAAGAAACCTACTAGGTGAGAGATGACATACGAAGTTTAAAAAGGATGCAAGGAATAAATTGTGTTTATGTGTAGTTTTTTTCCAAATTTTCAAACAAAGTAAAGTATTTGTTTGAAATGCTCAGTGATGAAGCACCTCGTAAAGGCTTTTAAATGAACAAATCAATATTTATTTCCACATGCCACGACAACTTAGAAAGCAACTGAGAATATGCTAAGTCTGTAGTTGTTTGTTCCTGAATATGAAAGCCTGTATCATTTTAGTAGTGCTTCTTTTAATTTTTACATGCATTACAGCACTCAGATCATGTCTTTTATTATAATAAAACATTAAAATATGACTTGTAACTATACTTTAACAGTAAAACTCCACATAAACCAAAAAGCTATACATCTTTAGAGTGGTTTCATCATTCCTTATTAATACTATAAATGGGGACTATAAATTTCTCTCTTCTACAATACATGTTATAAAATACTTAATGGATTGTGAATGACATGTTATAAAACTTGGCATTAGGTACTGCAATTTATATTTAAATGCATCTCAGACATAAATAAAAGCTCTATAAATAGAAATCTATCTGAATTCAGAATACATGTAACCACTCATTTAAGTGTAGCAGTTTGGATGATGAAATCATTAGATAGTAACTTATTTCTGCAGAAACATGCATTTGTGTATTCTGAAGGGAACTCCCCCAACCGCCCTGAATAAACACTCTTAAATGGAGAAGGATTTTTATAAAAACTAGATGCGTTGTGTATATTCCTAGCAGGATTTTGGGAACCACTAAACAGAATCCATAATTTCAAAAGCACCAAACCAGAGTAACTGCTACAAGTTAGAATAATAATCATGGGGAATAGGACCAAGGGCGTGAGGCAGACAAATGTGACAAGCTCACCCAAACCACCAATGACTGAGGTTCCAATACCTCAGTGCATTTCTTTCTGAGGTAACAAGTTAATAGCAGTTTAAAACTAATATAGCACCCGTTGACTGAACTGCCACTCTTAGCCATGACACTTCCCCATTATAGAAAGCAAATATAATTGTGATGTAGCAAGAGGGAAGTATGAGGCTTTAATGGAGAGGGTAAAAAAAAAAAAGAAAAAAAAAATGGTCTTCCAGAAGGATCAGGGCAAGAGTAAAGAGTTTCACAGATCTCGGTGAGGGGTGATGATCAGTATGTCAAACGCTGCATTCAGCCATGAAGCGAGAGCCAAAGGATCTAAAGAACAAGTTCGGATGAAAAGTGGCCTTACAGTTCATTTTCAACATGTGGAGGAACAAGGCAGGACTTGGATAAAGGCCACTGAGTCATTCCAGATGGTTTCCTTCAAGATTTTCAAGAGAAGACAGCTTAGGTATTTGGATGGCTTCAGAGCTAAGCACTTGTTTCATCCTCTTGTGAGAGAGGTTAATAGCCGTACTCCCGAGACAAACCACACAGAATATCTGCAGCACAGCTCAAACATGAAGAAATGAAATAATTTACCTGCCTTTCTGCCCTTACTCTCGGCCTGTCCATGCCAACTATGGTCTGGACTGTATCCTGCTATCTCTTCTATAAAGGGTAGAAACCAGGGCTTGTAAATTAATGTTGCTTTGCACCAACAATCAGAAACAAATAAGTTCTTCTACATAAGAGGTCTCCTGCATCCATTCTTCCAACTTTTGCATGCTGTCAGTCTTGCTGCTGCTAAAGATAAGTAATTTAGGATGTAGCTCTTTCAGTAGCTTGGGGTATAGAGAGGCTGCTAAACAATAATTTTCATTTTTCTGTGGTTTTTGGTGGTGGATTCTCTGGATACGTGCCCAACTGCTATTCTGCATGATGCAGAACATGGAAAGCAGTTGGGTCACAAAAGCTTTCTGATGCTTAAAGCTTCTGTGACATGTTTTGTGGTGGGCTGAACTTGTTCCTTGGGCAGACAAGATTTAGTAAAGAAAATATATGTTAAAAAAAAA
The DNA here is from genome assembly GCA_026413425.1 of Tringa solitaria. Taxonomy (NCBI): domain Eukaryota; kingdom Metazoa; phylum Chordata; class Aves; order Charadriiformes; family Scolopacidae; genus Tringa; species Tringa solitaria. The sequence goes on along the minus strand of JAOXJM010000002.1, from coordinate 6,243,742 downwards.
GGGGCAGGGAAATGGTGGAGACATAAGGGCTGATTTCAGAGCTATCTGACTGGCTGTTTCTGCCCTGCAGAGCGAGGGTGTGCAGCGATATGGCTTTAGCTCTTGGGCATCTGGAAAACTTTACTTTTGTGAGGTCATTATAAGGTGTTTTCTTCCTTGCTTGACTTGTGTTCTTTAATGAAACTGGACAGAGATTAATGTGTTGCCATTAGAGATGGATTTGGGTATAATCACCCAGATATTCCTTCTATCATTATCATCAGTATAAAGGAACATGAGGAAACTATTAGGTGATTTCCTGGAGGGGAAAAAAAAAAAGAATAAACCCCAAATCCAACAAAATGCAGGTGCAGCTGCACAGATGGTTCTGGGGCTTAATCCATGCAAACTTCCATCAGTATCTCAAACTGAGCTGAAACTGGTTGAAAATGTAGCGGGGAACGGGCAGGGATAAGATGGAGTGTTTGCCTACCTTTATTTCCTTAAGAAAGCAGTTTGAAAATAGTTAGTAAGGTTAGTAATTAAGAGTTGCAAGATTTGGCTCTAAAATGGGTTACTCTACGGCTCCAGCAAAAATCACAAAGTAAATTACTAGGTTGCTGCTGCAGTCAGTCAGTGAAGAAATTCTTCACTGTGAGGGTGGTGAGACACTGGAACAGGTTGCCCAGAAAAGCTGTGGATGCCCC
>JAOXJM010000002.1:6232832-6242956 GCA_026413425.1 Tringa solitaria | reverse complement strand
TTTGAGCAACCTGGTCTGGTGGGAGGTGTCCCTGCCCAGGGCAGGGGGGCTGGAATTAAATGATCTTTAAGGTCCTTTTCAACCCAACCCAAATGATTATAAGTTGTACTAAGTAGAAATAATTTGAGAGGAGGCAATTGGGATAGCGCCAATACCTAGAGAAGATTTTTTTTTCACCTTGTTTATTTTTTACTCTTGCCTTTACTTGTGATTCTAGTGGAAAGTGGAGAATCACCAAGGAGTTGCTGTGGAGTCTGGGGCTGAGACTGAGCTGTCGTCTGTGTATGTAACAGGACATCGCTATTTCATAATATGCCCTCTGTGTTTCTGTCTCTGTCACTGCAGCATGCTTGCTGAGGTGGCAAAGCATGGCATTTGCTTCTGTCTCTGTCTAAGGAGGGAAAGTTAGAGGAGAGTTAATTTATCTGGGCTGTGGCTTTAGGTCTTCATTATATAAACCTGCTATGTAATTTTGGCCAGCAATACCTCTGAACACTGAATCCATGGTATTGACCGTACCACTGCAAAGATTTTGAAAGAAGGTGTGAAGAGTTTGCATAGTTTCATTTTCATCAGATTACAAGCTTCAGTAATAACATCTTTTTGAAAGTGCACTTGAGAGGGAGAAAGTTAGTCTTCTGTGAATTTTCACTTTAGTATATTATAGAGCTCTTTTTCCTTGTTGAGATTACTTCAACTTGAATAAATTGAGGATTTCTTTTTGAGAACCTCTCTTGCGCACAGAGGTTAATTTTAAGGCTTTAATCATGTGGGTCACCTGATGTGTGGGCCATCCCCAGTAAAAGTCATGTCCACTTGCGTTACTAGGTAGAACCCTCTGGAATTCTACACTATAGGTAGAACCTATATGGCTCCTATGACTAATTGTAAACTCTCATCGTACTACTGAGATAACACCTCTATTTTTCAGTACTTCATTATCAGGAGTATCATGAGATGTCATTCAGTACCCAGCAATACTTAGATGGAGGTAGCTGGGTGTATCAGTACCCTCATACTCAATGGAGTCCAGACCATTTCAAATGTTTCTTACAGGAAGTTATGGTAGACTCAGTTTGTACTGATAGAAGGAGTTAAGTTGGTTTGTTCTGGTCCAAAACTGTCACGCAGCCTCCCTCTAAGAGCGCAAGGGTAAAACTAGCTTTGAGATTTCAGTGTAAAGGTAAGACCTCGAGCAGAATTTCTGCAACCTTTCCTTCACTGGGCAAAGTTGTGAGAGAGAAGATGCTGTTTAGCAGATGTAGGCATACGAAGAGGAATGGTTGCTACCCTTACTGTTTGCATCTTTCCCAGATGCTCTTTTTGTTTTCTGCCCAATTCTGTTAGTCTGTAGGGCTCGTACTTAGAGTTATTTATTAGATGGTCTTACTGGCTGTAAGGTAACCGAATTGGTTGCTTTCTTTAGGGGGAAAGAGTGCAACCAAGCAGGCACTCCGAGCAGCACCCTTCACAGCTCAAGAGGCACGCAGCCACCAGAATTGAATTAACTTGAGACAACCCATCTTAAGGCCAAAACAAAAACTTGCCAAAACTTCTGCTTGGAGCTGGTTCATTAAACTGAAAATTGTTCAAAACGGGCATCTCTGTAAAGAATGCTTGGAGCAAAATTAATTAGTTTTGCTAGGTTAGTAATGTACCTTGCTTGGACTGAAATTGAAATTATTTTTCGCAATAAAGCCACAGCACTTTTTATCAGAATTGTCATTAATTGTAGGAAATAGGAGTGTGATGGAAGAATTTGTCAGGTCTAATTTATGCATACAGTGACCCTTAAAAATTATTCATTTGCCTCATGAGATGCAGCAGGATTTAAAGTAACATCTGAACATCACCTTACCAGCACTGATGTCTGTATTTAGGCTGAGGAGTTTCCAAGCTGTCATTTTACGTTGCTAAGCTTTAAATGGGTAAATCATGCATAAGGGTATTCATAAGATGTTGAAAAAAGCTAATTTAATCTGACCATGTTCATGTTTGCTGTTCCTTTTTTAATAAGGATTCATGTCCTTTTTAAGTTGCAGTACAGTTTGGAGAAGAGCTTTATTTTGTATGAACAGTGTTTGTTGCGTGGAGATCCACTGAGAAATTAGTATGGGCTCATAAAGCTTTACCTAATTTTAATTTTACAGCTGTTTCTTTGATACTTCAAATGGCCGTGTTTGCTTTTCAGTGGCTAAGGCAAAACACAACTCCGAAGTCAGTAAGTAAAACTTGTTAAGAATTTTTTTTGTTCCTACAATGGATACCTTCAGAGAACTCTGACTGTCACAAAATTGCCCATCGTGGAATCTAGGTTACAGGCAAGCTCATGGAGACAACACCCCTGCTAGGTATTTAAAGCAGTTCACAAGGTTCCAGCTGATGCACTGAGAATTTTGGCTGGAAATTCGAAATACCTTCACTTAATGATCATCTGTGCTCATTTCTGGTAGCATCCCTAAGTATTTTTTGAAAGGAAGAATGAGGATATATAGATCATATGGTGTGTGATAATATCACTTTAATCTCACCCCACGAGGATATTGTCAAATTTATAAGCATGACTGTGGTTCAGTCTTACCCTGGTATTCTGATATCCTCTGAGAGTAATTGAAATGTTGCTGTTGCAGTTTCAACAGAAACAGCATGGTTTGTTTCCCATGGGGGAATGGGGTGGGTGTATTATTTTTTTGTTCTCAACTACAACTTTTTACGATTTCTTCCCACCAACAGTTCTTTTGTCTCTCTTGGCATCCTTACTCTTGCATCTTTTTGGTTTAGGTTTCCCTCCCCACCCCGCTTATATGTAGATGTTGCTGCTGAACACACTTTTCTTACATGGGATTCTGCCATGTAAATACATAATAAATGCACATAAATACAGGAATAATAGGGACAATAAGTATCAGAAGTATTTATCACTTTGGACATTTTTATTCCCGCTGGAGTCCCTGATTTCCTTTTTTTTTTTTCCGCCTTCCCACTGCTAATCTCTTCTGTGTTGATTGATACATTCATTATACTATAGTGAGTTTTTTCCCCTCCTTTTTTCCTCTTGTGGAGAGAAGACGTCTGCTGCAATATCTTATTTTTATGCCACTGATCAGCTCATTATCTCTCTCTAAATAACTAATGTATTTTTAATGTATTTAGCTTTCTTTTGTGGTACCAAATCCATGGAAGGAATAGACACTGTTCCTCCAGCCCTCTTTTAGCCTCCATAGCTTTGAAATGATTCACCAAGCCCCACTGCAAGTATTAGAGTCCTTAATTTAAAAATCATGTTCTGTGTTTAGGTTTAGATGTAACATCAACCTGACAGGATCTTTCTCTTCATGTGCTACTGCATGAGACCAAAGATAGAGCACAACCTGCTCTTTGTAGGGAAAGTGTTTTCCCCGTGTTTCCCTTCCACAGGAGTGGAAGAATTACCATCCAGAGCTCTCTGTGGACCTTCCTAATCACACAGTAACTAATGTGGTTACAAGGGGTGTGATAACAGTCAATATGGAAATATTCAATATGCTGTTTCCTTCACCACCTCCATTTGCCAGAACTGCATGCATGAAATCGAACACTTGTTTTTACGTGATAGGAGACCTATCACAGGATTTTATCTTTTACATTAAAGTGAGTGTGTCAAGCCTGCCATCTGAGCTTAGGGTACAACTAATACAAATAAGTGAACAGGTTTTTCTGGGTTAGAGGTGGAACAAGCAGAACTGTGTGAATATTTGATTTGGGAAGGGGGCATACTTTGAATGAGCTGAGTCGTTTCTGATTTAAAGATTTTGAAAACTCTGTTTTCTCATTTAAATGAAAACAAATAAAATAATAGGATGCAACAGTTACGCTCTATTTAGTTTTGCTGGCAGAAGTATTTACTAACTCTGAGATTAATTTTGAATACTATTTTTCCAAAAATGGAATGTAATTCAGTGGTTCTGAAGGTATGTGGACAAGACTCTGCTCCATCTCTATTGAATTACTTCTATTTTTTTCTAGCAGTTTTGTAACTGTATTCTCACCCAGTCTGTCCAGTTGCTTAGTGCCAGCACCTTGCCCCATGGTACAGTGGGTGTTTCATAAGGCAAATAGTGGTTTCAACTTGCTTCCACTTCACACTACAGTCCGTGACAGCCCTACTCCTTCTTTGTCACAGCAAGTTTCCTTCTTGTCTCCAGATTGATTTACCCATTTAATTAATGGCTTTGGGAGCATGTTTTGAGTCCACAGATGATGATAGGAGTTTGAGGGGGGGAGCACTGTGTGGCCACTCTTCTGTTCTTGTCCCACTCACTGTTTCTTGCAAAGTGCTTATAACTAATGCTAACTGAAGGCACTTGGCACAGGATTTGTGAAGAGAATGCGTCCACTTGGCAAACACTAGTTCTTGGAAATCTTGCTGCAGAGTAACAAAAACAATGACTGAGACAAATCTCTCTGTTTGCTTGTCACAGACTGCCTCCATGAGAATTTCTTTAATAAGCTCTCTTCAGCAAATGTTTTTTGTTTGATAGTATTTTGTCTTTGAATGGCTTACTGTTCTTTTGCAGAAGCGTATTGTGTTCAGAACTGCTTGATAGTGTTTAATCCTGGATGAAGATGTCAGGTCTAGATTTTCTGTGAATTGGGGAGGTGATAGAAATGAATAAGGAATTAAAGGTCTTTAAAAACAAGACATAAACTGAAAGAAAATAGTCTGAAGTAAACAGTTGTGTTAACTAAGAAAACTGTCTGGGAAACCTATCAGGGACTATGATCCCTTTTATTATATGGGTCAGAAATGTAGGACGTTTTTGTCAAAGCAAATGTAACAATATTAGTTCAGTACTTTGATAATTAAGGTTAATAAATTGCTTATGACTCATTACTCACTTGCTAGGAAGTTATCATGGAAAAAAATCTTAAAGTCAAGTGCTGAGTGAGGGGATTGTTGAAAATTGATCATCTTGGAGATAATTGACACCCTTCCAAAACTGAGACTTTTTAAATGGACTTTTGCACTGCAGGCATTGCATGGATAATTCATACATTCCTAATAAACTGTAATTGATGTATGACATGTAAAGCATGTGTTCCAGATATCAAACAAGAATAATAGTGAAACAAAAAACAACTGACTAGCCAAGATCTGTGTTTGAGAGAGGAGTGGTAGAAACATTAACAAACAACTGTAAATGAAGTTTTGCATTCACAATGGCAACTGAGCAGCATTGCTTGGCAACTGATGAGATTCCAGCTGCTCCTATTGGGAAAATATGTGTATCTAAACTAGCAAAAAAATGTCCTAGCTATCAATGGGTGATTCTGAGTTTCTGGTCTGACTTTCACCACTGCCAATTTCACCACAGCCAGGGGTTGTCATTCATTCAACATTCATTGCTCACAAATTTTATTTAGACCCCTCAAAGTGATAATGGAAGTATGTTCAAGAGCATGGAAAAGGGGTGGTGGTGGTGATATAGAAGTGTAAAACCTGAATTAAATAAATACAGGAGACTGGCAATTTTATAGCATCCAGAAGAGCACATTGGTATGATCTACCTACCAATGCATTGCTGAACAGAAATAGCTTTAAGAATCTGTTGGGGTATTTGTTTACAAAATTAAATGTGTGGTATATTTAACCTTGACACGTATTGTTTTAAGCATGTGATAACTTTCTGTGCACTTCTTATCAGATGTCGTCTTAGAAGCTCTGCAGAAAAGCCAAGCATTTATCAGGCAGGAAGGTGGGAAGGTACACAGGAACAGCTCAGCTCTGGCAGGTGTCACTTGCTCTTTGTTCTAGGCATCCTTCTCACAAAAGCTGCTCTGCACTGGGGTTTTGTTAGGCTTCTCCATGCAGAAAGGTTTCTGTGTAGCAGCACACACTGGACTGGTAAATAATTTTCCTTACAATACCGAGCAAACATGCTGGGTACTGTCAGATCACAATGAAATGATTAGCTTGGTTTCTCACTCTGGTTTGGCAGAAAGAGGACTCCATGACACTAGCATTGTGCATAGATTGTTGTTGCAGCTGAAGTTCCATGGAAAATGACTATTTATGCTGTTGTCTGTCAAATAATAGGTAGGAAAAAGAAAATATAGACCAATATTACTATGTGATTCAGTATTCCTCTGTAATGGTGCTTCCCTGTAATCTCAGAAGAAATACAGATAAGGATGTCATTTTACTGCGTGTGTTGATGATGGTTAAAGTCGGAACCAAATATTTAATAAGGCTTTAATTATAGTAGTTAGTTATTTAAACATTTCTGGGAAGCAATGTTATAATTAATTACAGATATTAATTATAAGGCTCAATGCTTGTCTTTGAAAGCTCTGTGCTGCTTAAGTTTCCAGACCTTTTCTATCAGCTTGTGGGTCCAGGGTTTTAGAGACGACAGACTCTCCCGGGGAAGGAGCCATCTCCGTACTGCCCTTTATGATTTCTGTCTGCTGTGTCTTCCTGTCCCCAGGTTGGTGTGTGCAACTCGTGGGGAGAGTGAGTGGTGCAGGAAGCAAAAGGGCTTGCCTTCCAAGGAGAGTTGTATGCCCAGCGTAAGTCAGAAGTGATGCATGTCTATCACATTTAGATGGCTGTTCCAGCACTTAGAAGCTCTTGGGAAGCCTCAATGAGAAGTACTAAGACCACCAAGCAAACTGGTTTTCACTCTGTTTTTACAGTGCACAATACTTCTTGAGATTCCCTTTGGAGCGCAGCTGTAATGTAACTGTAACCTGCAACATAAAGAGTATTAAATATGCCAGAATTTCTTTTTAGACTATCTTGATTACTGTATTTCGCAATTTGGATCTACTGCATTCTTGATAGATCTTTATAGACTCCATGTGTCGGTTGTAAGGATATTCTGCGTCCTACTAAATATTTGAAAGTGTTTATTAGCTTACAATCAAGTAGTTGTTTCTGTGGAGTAAAATCAACTTTTTAAAACTTATCTTAACCCTAGTACCATTTCTTGATGTTTTCAAGATCTGTGTTCAAAACCATTTTTGTCTTTTGTAACTCATTTATATGCCTTCTGAAAAAAGGATTGAGTTACTTTGACAGAAGTATTCTTATTACTTCATCTGCTTTGATAAAGAATTTTTTGATGAAGAGTTATTTCTAGACAAAAATAGTTTTCAGACAGGCATGCTTTACAGGTCCTCCAAATCTTATCTTGTTTCTCAAGACTTTAAACTTTTTTTTTTCTTTAAACAGAATGTCAATATGCCTTCTTGCACAATCAGTATTTTTAAGTCAAAGTTATAAATATTTTGGGGGAGTTTGAGCAGGAGATCAGAGTATGTCTGCATCTTAGTGGAATTCGTGTCTGTGGCTTGAGTGAGAATTTCTGTCTCTCTGGAGGATGCTGCATGCAAATGGTATGCTCAAGTAAAACCAGCAGGGGTGTTCCAGCCGTTACACGGGGATGGTTGGAATCCACACCTCTGGATCCCCACACAACAGCCTCCTGGGCAGATACTGGCACAGCAGCTGCCTGCATGGAAAAATGACGAGCTATGTAGGAACAGGTGACAGTTATTCTTCACTTAAAAGCTTGTTGAGAGGCAAGTGCTTCAATCGGGTGCTTTTGCAGATGTACAAGGAATAAAGGATGTAACTTCTCTGAGGCAGGTGTGTGCTCCAGGCAAGGTTTTTGTGCTTTAAAGCCTAGGAGTCCTGTTTCTGCTGAGCAGGCAAGTGAGGAGTTCATCCTGCGTTTGTACCAGTAACACTTGAAGAGGTTTGATACGATGCCTCACTTCAAGGCACGTTGTTAGTGCTGTGTTTGAGAAAAGTATCCCTACTGTGGGACTGAAAGGTACCCGAGAGTCTTCTGGAGGTGCAGGAGCCTCACCACCACCAGGGCAGCCCTCAGGGGGAGAGCTTGTTTGCCTTCACCTTGGGCACGAATGCAGTAATACCTTGTGCTCATTGTGCTGTGGTTTTATAGTTGTTTTCTGAAAGCAAGTGACCTGTTTTTGTGATGTCCCAAACTTGGGATTCATTTGTTTACTAGCAAAGGTCTACAGTGCTATGCTGTGATCCCTACAAAGACATAGACACCAGTGACATTTCAAAAAAACCATTCCTGTTGTATTCCATAGGAAATTAAATTTGATTGACAATTTTAAGAAGGTCACATTCATTTAATTAGGAGTTGTATTCTGGCCTTCTACTGTTGTTCTATAAAGATTACTCACATTTCTTGAGCAGTTTAAATCTTTCTGTTTTCTCTAGTCAGAAAACTTAAGATGCGGCAAAAAGACAGAACCAATTATATATCGAGCACTTGCATAATCCTAAAATATACCACTCTGTAAGTATATAATGACAGTGTGCACTTTTAAATCAATTCTTCTAGCAGTAACAAAGCTGGGGATTTGATAAGTCTCACAGGCCAATTTCCAGTGAGCAGAAAGAGACAATTTGTCACAGTCAAGTGATCTTAGGACCTGCTGTCTTTATATTTTTTTAAATATGAAGTATAAAAATTTAATGCTGTAATTTTATGGAGATGTTCTTAACTCAATTCATAGGGATTTAAATACAGTAAAGTAGCAGTGTATAATCGTTTTTGTGAAAAAAGTTTTTAAAGTCAACCCACCTACGTTGAAATAACTACCAGCCCTTAGAAGTTAAGGGGAAATGTAGAGATAAGTGTCTGAAAAAATCTTCAGTTTTTCTGTACTTCTGAGCTCAAAATTTTTTTTTCTCTTCTCTGGAAGGTGGACTCTGGGTTGCAACTGGTTTACTGGTATTAAACGCACAAGAAGCTTGATTGCAGAGGGTGGTTTTGGCTCACTATTGGACCTTCTTTACTTGCTTTTTCCAGTCTCCCAGCTTCACTTGTACGCTTTGTACAGGGACACCAAGCATGGTCTGATTGGGATTTTTGACAGAGTTAATGGACATGGTTATCCTGCTCTTTGTGTCTCTTAGGCAATGGAAATGTTCTGCAAGCACTAAGCCACTATAAATAATGCAAGAGGTTAATAAATGGAAAATAAAGATTTTTTGAGTACATATTGGAGTATGATTAACCTTTTATCTCTGTTGGTACAGAGTGTGAAAATGGGCAAATTGAATTTGAAGCAAATCTGTGCTTCCCTGTCAGATCCCTGGTCCTCCCTTCCCATGTTTGCAATATGGAAGGACATCTGCCCCTCTCACATGCTGGCACCTGCAAAAATCGCTTGGCTTGACAACCCGTGCAAGCTTTCATGACAGTCATGTATTTCTATAGCTCTTTTCAGTAGCCCTGAAATGAGTCACAGGACGTAAAGCCTGAGTGGTGGTGGTGGAGGAGAGGACAAGAGTGTGGATCTCTCTATAGGTTCATTTTTATGGATAAAGGGAAAGTGTGTTCTGTAGAAGGGATTTGACCTTACTAGGAAAACACAAAGTTTCTACTTAGATGTGATTTATTTTTCCTGCTGTTGATGTACTCAAGCTAATATTATGTCCTTAACTTTCAACTCTAATTTATAGTAAGAAAAGTGACTTCTCATGTTCCTGCAGTTATTCAAGTCCGTCTTGTACGCTGGCAAGTGAGCCCTGACACCCATATATCATAATCCATTCCTTTTTCAGTGTAGTGTTTGTAGTAAATGTCCTCTACAAAAACTGGATGATGGTCATGGCGTTGAATGCTTTACAGTGCTCTTTATTTTCTGTGTCTAAGCAAGGGTTCAAATGTTGTCTTACCGAGTGGTTGTTTAATTGTAGTAGTTGGTGTAGAAAACACTACTGGGACCTAGCTGCCTTGCTTTGCCTGTTGCTTGCTCTTACCCAACTACCTTAGAGTAGGAAGATGTGCAGCAGTGAGCAGAGGTGGGCAATTTGTTCTTTTTTTAATGATTTAGTATTACTGTATAATAATGGACAATATCTGCTTTGAGTAAGTGAAGAGTAGCTTGAATGAAGTTTCTAGATTTAGTATTGTAGAAAAATGTCGACAATTATTCTGCAGTGTGGCCAGATGTCATTTGTTTGACATAACAGTGTTGAACTGATAACCCGCTCATTACCTGTAGCTACTTACAGCTGAAAGAGAAGACTCATAATTTCTTTTCATTATATAATGAGAGAAAAGGTGAGTCTTGCATCAGGCTGTTGACTTTCCTCA
>JAOXJM010000002.1:6201831-6216772 GCA_026413425.1 Tringa solitaria | reverse complement strand
GGTGTAGTTGGAAGTGTGAGGGAGGCTGTTGAGGGTTTCGGTTGCCTCGGCGAGGAAGGACTAGCCTCCATTCTCCCCTTTCCGCTAAGTCCCATTTCTCCTCCTGTTGACGGGGTGGGAGGGGATCATCAACTTTTACTAGAGGCTCTTCTTGCTGATTTTGCCCCAGGGTATGGCTCCACCAGTCGATTTCACTTTCGCATTCTCTAATACTTCTTAACCTTTCCACCTCTTCTCTCAGTTCTACCACCTGTCTGAGCAGGTCATTTATCTGCTCACATCGCACACAGGGGGTGTCCCCAGGTCCCTGTGGTACCTCAGCCAGGCTCAGGCATTCGGTACAGCCAGGGCCCTGCACGGCCGCGTCTTTGCGTGCGAGCTGGGTCTGAGTTCCCAAGATGCTATCCCAAGTCTATCCCAAGATAGACAAGATGCTCCACTTGTCTATCCCACCAAAAAGTTAATTATGTCCACACAAAAAACTTGAAGGTTAATTGCACTGTGTGTGTAGGGCATCCATGTATGGCCACCAAAGTATTCCTACTCTGAAATCAGATCACTGGGCCATAGCCAAAGCCGAATCAAAACGAGAGTATTTCTCTCTTCAACCGTTTTGGGCCACTGAGGTGTCTCCAGCTTGTGCAGCTGCTCAGGTGCAAGCGGTGCCCTCCAGCTTCTTACCTGAATGACTGTGGTAATAAGGACTGTGGTGATGGAGAGGCTCTGCCTTTTCTCATCCAGCTCACTACTGCTGAACAATATGAACTTTGCTTATAATCCCTAGCTCCAAGAGTGTATGTGACATCTTAATTGAATTTGGAGAACAGCAGTAAAGAATATAGCCAGCTCTTGCATGTGGCTTTACTACAGGGCAAGCTCTCACTTGGACCAATTCAGCAGCCAAGTGATTAATCCTAATCATCATGCATATCAGTTAGAATACCTGATTATGCATACGCAAGCTATTCCTTTGAAATAAATCATTGTAAAATTTAAGGTGCATTGTCACTAAGCAGCTGTGTGCCCTTTTGAAGTGGGAAGGAGCCACCCTGCTGCACGTTGGTGGCCTCCTAAGGTAGGAGAGGGGGGCATGACTCTGGGGCTGGCACCTGCTCTGCCAGGAAATCCCATGTAGCCAAAGGGGCAGAGGGATAAAGTTGCAAGGAATCAGCAGCCCACTGCATTGGCTTTAAGGGCTGCAGTTCCTTTTCCTTTATTTTGTAAGCACATTTTGATGTATTTCTCATGGATTGTTTTATCTTGAAAAATGTTTATCTACAACGTGATCCTTGTGGCTTGTCCCCTGCACTGGAGGGGGAGGAGGGCAGTTTGGTGGTTCAGTTCACCTTCTGTCCAGTGTTTTTATGGATAGCTTTCAGATTTATCAAATGTCTTTTTTTTCCATGTATTTGTAATTTGACATTTAAAGGCCATATTGTGTGAGTTAGGGAAATCACTGGGTACTAGAATGAGAAATGAGCTGAAAGAGAAATTGATCAGTAATTAGGAAAGTTAATCCACTCATGGCAGTGAGCCTGAGATTTATCCTGAGGTACTGCCATTCAGCTAGAGTAGGTATAAATAAAGCAAGTTCGAAAAAAATCTCAGAAGTCCTAGTTACAATGACATGGGTTAGGATCATAGGCTTCTCAACAGGGAAGAGATATTTAGCAGAATACAGGTTTTATTATATACATTCTCTAATTTTATTTCATTCTTACTTTACAGCTACTGAATATCTGGTTTTTTGAGTTGTGCCCACATCTTCCCAAGCATAACCCCACAGGAAACCATTTTAAAGAGCTAAAAATAGGAGGGCAGTGAATATCAAAGACATTCTCCTTCCTTTACCTTGTCAAGGAACTATTTCACTTGCAGAGATTGGATATCAAGCAGGAAGGCAGGCTTAAATTTTTTTCTATAATTATTTTCTACAGCTTGCATTGCTAAATATAAATGTAGAGATGCATTATGACAAGAATACTTCTTGTAAATATGGCAGAAATGTATGGTTCTGTATTGGAAATTAAAGTAGCCTTTGGCAGACTGTGTGAACGCTTGTGATAAGGGAAACACATTGAAATCTTAGCTGGGTTTACACACAGTACGGTCAGCTGTGCAAGAAGACTCTACTGTCCAATCTTATGGTATTTTCACTCACTTTATTGTTGGTCATTTATTGTAAAGTTAAAACCAAAATCAAACATTTAATTTGAACATAAAAAAAAAAGATGAGAAAGCCACTGCAAGTAGTTGGTTTTATCACGTTAGGTGATTTTATCCCGTTACGTGAGCGTGTCGTTAGCAGGATATGTGTGCCACAAAACCAAGCCACAAGTGCTGCTTCTGGCCATTCCCCTGGTCACCACCATCCCTCCTCCTCCTGCAGCTCGCTCCCTGGCAGGAGCTCAGTGGCACTGCTCAAGGTACCCAGTGGGCCCTAGGGCTGCGGTCACAGATGTTTGTCTCTTGACACTCTAAAAAGTAATCTGGCAGACTAATGGTTTTCCTTATTCTCTGCCAGGCTTTTTGTTGTCTGCCCAGGGAATAGAAGGTTCCTTTAGCTCCTGTGTTTATTCTCAGTCCAGAAATAGTTTTTGTATTCAGGGCCAGCAGTTGTAATGAGATTTCTGTCCCATTTTTCCACTTTCTTTGTTCCACATTTCATCTCCAGCTAAACTTGAGCAAACTTTACTGTTTGGTAACTGAGCAGTAAATGTAAGTTGGAAAATGCTGATAAACTGAAGTTGGAAAATTATTATAAACTTAAATATTTATTTGAGCAAAACGAAATCTTAGCATTGCAAAAAATGGTCTTGAATGTGAACAGAAGTCCTTGGCCTGAAAATTTATGAGTGCAGAAGGGTTTTACTGCCTCATACATGCTTTACCGAGTAAGTAAAATTCCTCTTTTCAGATATTTTAAAAATATTTTTGTTCTTCCTTTCTGTAATGATTTTTTTTTTTTCTTTGCTTTTTTTTGGCTAGGTATATGCCATGCTATGGTATATATAATTTTTTAATAATGATCCTTTTACAACTCCTAAAGGATGTAATAGAATGAAATATCCGGATTGGAAGCCAGAATAACACATGCCCATAACAATTTCATTTTACTTGTTTGTAAACAAAACTGTAACACAGAGCCAGAGCTAGTATAGCACAGGACTTTTTATAGTCCAGGTTCCATGGAAAAGCAATGAAAAATGGGGCAGTGTTCATTCCCAGAGGTGCAGCCTTGGCAGAGGACAGGCAGGGGGAGGCCCAGTGGCTTCAACAGTGCTGAAATGCAGGCACATTGGCAGAGCCCTTTGGGGGTGAGACGTTTTGCAGACCCACCAGGAAGGAAATGGAAGTTGCCCGGGATGGTTGCCTACTTACCAGCCCTCCTTGTGGGTTGCATTTCTAGAAGGGTGGGTGACAGGGTCCAAAAGCCTTTCATCTCAGGGAGCCCCAGGAGTACTGGAACTGGGGTGTGTTCGAGAGAGTGTGTGTGCATTTATGTATGTAGTGCTTTTTCTGTAATGATCTAGGCAGGGAAGAGAGCTAGGACTATCAAGAAAATCTGTATAGACACAATGATTAGCGGACCAGCAAGTGCGGAATAAAGGAGCTAGAAGAAGATATATCTATACTTGGAAAAAAAACATGCAGAAACAGTAGATATTCTTAAAGGTGGCAGATCAGCATCTACCAGGAATAGTTGTGTTTGCCAAATAATGTGGAGGGATGTAGGGCTCACCAGGGAGCAGCTTGATAAAGTGGCAGCATAACCTGGCAGTCACATCTATAGCCAATGCCAGGGATGTGAGTAACAGTTATCCTGGTCCCTTTGAAGCGGACTCTTCAGTACAAAACCTCTCACGGGCTGAATGAGAGATTCATTCATCTTTATCCTCCTGAACTGACTGAATTCTAAAGCAGAATAAGTACTTGCGGAAGGTTGCACAGATTTCACATGGAGACAAAGCAAAGGACAGACCTTCAGATAAAGCTGACTCCATCAAAGGGGAGGCTGCCGCAGCTCCACAGGCTTCAGGAGGCAGGAGGATGTGCTACAAATGGACAGCGCTGGCAAAGCATCAACATAGACATGCAAGTCCTCTAAGTGAAAGTGTAAAAGAAAAACAAGAAAACAATCCTCAGTGGTGTCATTTAAGTGACTGCACATGCTTAAGGTAAGCCCGGAATGCCTTTTCTTGCCTTTGTCAGAAGCCCTTAAATTGTAATGAGATGGCATTGTTACTCTCAATTAGATTTGTTATTTGTGCTCTGCACAATCTGCAAGTGATGTCACCTTGATGGAAGTAACAGACTAAAACTGGTATAAGGAGCGACAAGCCTGCAATTTTCTATTACTTAGGAATCCTCAAAAGAGGCAGAGAGAAAGCAAGGCAACAGCAATGAGAAATCTTCAGACAAGAAGTTTACACTAAAGCGAAGAAATCAGAATGAAAGAGATTCCATTCATGCACCCCATGGATACCAAAACAAGATGGAGAATAGGAGAATAAAAAATTGTTCTAGCAGCAAAGCTTGACCATTTGTGGAATCCTTAGACCTTGGGCTGCTGTTAGCATCAACATCTATTTATAGACATGCAACCTGCAGTAGAAGCCATGGAGTGAAGAGTTCAAGTCCTTAAGTTCAAAATGTCCTTAAGTTCTTCAAATGATTTTGCATAGACTATTCTGACAGCTGAAAACTAACAATTGAATCAGAAAGAAGTGTAATCATTTGTTCTGATGGACATGTGCTGGTAGCACTAAGAAGGTGGAAGCTGAACCAGTTTTGCTATGGGATCAGAGTAACAGGCCAGACAGACACTCATCTGCAGGAAGCAATCAAAGGGAAAAAGGTTTCCCAAGGTTAAATAAAAAATACATCAATCAATCCTTGAGTATAAGGGGAAATTGCAAGCTAAATACCACTGAGTACTTATAAGTCACAACCAGTGCTTCTAAATGGCACCTTAAGACTGAGTCAAGAGCAGGAAGATGAAGAAAGGTCTCAAAAATTCCCTCCTTAACCAGTTCTAAAGACTTGTGTTTACAGGGCTTGCATTGATCTTTCATGGTAGATAAGCTGATTTGATTTGCATTAAAGTCTGATGCAAATACAGCATAAGACAAACGTGAATTCTAAATGAAGCAAAGAAAAGGGAGAGAAGATCCCGGCACTTGAATTGCTAGAGGAATATTACAGGAGACTAATTCTTTTTTTAAAGCTTAAGGAAGAGAAAAACTTAAATTGGTTTTGACTCTTTCTTCACTCCACCCTCACCCAGTGCTGGTGTTTGTGGTGTAGGAATTGATTCAGCTCAGGTGAGTCCTGTGCAAGCGTGCAGGAATAGCACAGCCTTGATCTCCGTCTCTCCATAACCTAGAAGTAGGGAGGGAGTGTGTATGGGTACACTGCCAGCTGCTCCAAAACTCAGTGCTTGGGGTAAAGAGACGTGATGCCTTGTTTCCTAGGCAGTGAAAGGAGATAAAGGCAGAGGAAATTACTGTTTACGAAGCAAACATACATAAACTGTGGAAACACAGAGAATTTAGTTGGGATGGATTTATAAATGTATATGCATAAAAATATGGTTTGTTACTTTGTAGCTGGACCACTACTAGTAGGTTTCTCAACTTCTTGAGATCAGAGGAAGTAAAAAGCTTTTTAGAAATGATGAAACCTGGTGTTTTCAAGTAAAATATTTCCCCCGGACTTACTTTGGTGAAATTGATGCTGTCTGTGTTTTGGGTACACAGGTTTGTGGAACACTGTAGGTTTCAGAAGAAATCCTTCAGCCTGGGAAAACCAGCATTTTGGATCTGCTTGGCTTTGGGCATCTTGCCACAAACTCCCTGTGACAGCAGGGGGTGCTGTGCTGCGTTCTCTGGGAAGTACCGGCTCACACCTCTGCTAAGAGTTGGTTTCACTTGCCACTAGCTGGCCTTCATCCTGCGAAGGTAATGGGAAGTAATTTATAATGAATTCTGCATAGCTGAATGATAATGAACCTGGTTACTGTATCAAAATGATAGTTTTGCTGCAGTATATTGTAGAAAACAATGGAAAAAGCTGGAACTGCAGTGAACTGTCACTGTGACAGAATTGGTTTATAACAATAGCTGGGTATAACTGAGAACTGAATTCTTCTTCAACTGCTCCCTTTCAAGGAAGGTTAGCTTTTTGGTCAGAACTGTGCTAGCATGCTGTGAAGTTGAATGCAAGAATGACTGGAAGACTTATGACAAATGCAGTTTGCTTGGTAGGAACTCCAGTGATCCCAGTGGTTTGAGCCACAAAGGGCATAATTGGGTTAGAAAATTGGCATTACGGTATCCTTAATCCTTCACCTGTAGCCAGTGCAGCCTAACAGAAAACATACTTGAGAAACCTGGCCTCAGTTTTTGACACTGCCCACGGCCTGCTGATTATCTCTGTCTCATTTCTTCCTCTGTTAGTCAAATAACAATTTCCATCTGCTTTGACATACACAGAATTAAACTGCTACATCTTTTTTTTTTAAAAAAAAGGTCTGTAATACAGAATAGATGTTATTAACGTATGCTTATTTTTATCAGACTCTGCTGCAATAATGCATAGCTTATCTGAGCTAAGTCCCTGGCCTCAGCCTGCTGCTGGGTGGTTGGATGCTCTTACTGCAAAAGATTTCGAGCACTATTAGTGATTGGATGGTCCCTTCTTCCCAGGGTGGGAAGTTAGTGAGCTTAGGGATGGAAAAGGAGCAGCCCCTGATGTGTTTCTCTTGCAGTTTAGCAGGGTGGCAGCATTGCCAGCTCACGTTGCAGACACCGCTTTGACCTGGCCACTAACAACCTTCCTAGTAGCAATGTGTCTCCTTAATATTTCTGGCTCATTTTGGATTTGCATCTTCCAAAAGTGGCAGGCAAAGTAAGGAAAGCGTATGCTCTGAGCAATGCGGAGAATAACTGCACCCCTTTAAGGACTGCTGATAAAGAAGTCGGTGTTTTCAGATCTTGTTTCAGCCAGCTTTGGAGCGTGGCAATTCAGGTTCATATCAATCAGGCTTCAGAGGCTGCGTCCACAGACTGGACGTAATGCCTTGTTCTAGGGCAGCTGATCTGAAGCAGCACCTTGCAGTCCTGCATGGGAAGTGGTAGCTGACAACCAGCTGCTGCCCATGGCCATTATTTGCCCATCGCTGCCAGCCTGGAGCTTGTTTCTGCCTCAAGTGAGTCCTTGCCATGGGTGGCCCAGCAGCTGCATGGTAATCTTCAGAGTGAAAAGCAGTGAAATTGGACAACTTTCATAGTGTTTCAGAAGTTGGTGTTAAACCTATCTTAGCACGTTTAGAAATATGGCTGATATCCTCCCATGAGCATACTGTTTCTCTTATGTATGTTTTAAAGAAGTTTTTTTTATTCTGTTCAGACTCTCTGCATGAGAGGCATTCTGGAGATGATTTTTGTTTGTTAGCTCCAAGTTAGTAGCTCAGGCATGTGTAACTGAGCCAGAATCTCCTGCGTCTTTTCTCATTTGAGATTTCTTTCAGGTTCTAATAAATTCAGTCTTTAATGCAATCTCAGCACATGTGCAAAGCTGTCCCTGAAATAACTGTTAACCAATGATTTTAGCTTCTGCTTTAGTTGACTGCAGCACAGAATACTAGATATTTTGTCATCTACTCTTAATAGCACACCATGAGCCAAGAGGCGTGTTTCATAGGCCTGTTTTACAAAAACTAGGTAAGTGGCAGGAAACCCCTGAGAAGTCTTAAGTTAGAAAACATGAATGAAAGTAAAAAGTAAAATTCTTGCTGTGACCGTTATCTATTAACCATACTGGTAGGATTGTATCAAAAATTACAGCAGTGCTGTTCTCCTCATTACATTTACGATTGTGTCAGCATTTAGGCGATAAACCCATATTTTCTGGGCTTGCTATAAAAATTCACACTGTGCTGGAACTTGTTGCGCATGTACTACATCTCAGCTTACTAGAAGTCTTATTAAAACTGAAAAAAATAATCCATTAATCTCTTTTAAAATTATTAGAGAAGAATGAAGATTTTTATGGTTCGGGTTGCATATTGTCATGCTTATTAGCAGACAGAATCAGCTGAGTTATCCATTGCAGACTTATCTTTGTTCACTGGCTCAGAACCGCTGCTTACTCCTCTGCGTGCTTGCTGTGGGCTTGTCAGAGCATCTGTGTGGTAGCTTTACTTTTACTGCAGTCTCCATGAAAGGAAATGATTAAAAGCACAGTGAATTTTTTGGGGAAAAACTGACTGATATTCCTCACCCCAGCTTTAAGTGGTGTGGATTTTGTTTTCTATTGTGTATTTATTTTATTATGTGTTTTTTTTTAAGAATCTCATTTATTAGCTGTGTATCGGCAGGCAGTTAGCAGCGTGGTGCAGTGCTGGTGGGAGTGGTTCAGGCTCTGTGTTGGCTATTATGACCCCTGGGCTGGGCCCAGTAGATGGTCAGTTGCTGGAGGTAAAGCATTTTGGGGATGGGGGGTTAAGTATGCAGGTATTTGTTGTCATCCTGGCCCCGAATAAGATGCCTGAAAAGCTGGATCATAAAAAGTATGGCAAACTAAAGCTCTTAACAAAGTTTTTGTTAAACTAGCCTTCCTGACAATAGTTTGAAAAGGTTTGTCTCTCTAATTCTCAAAATGAATGGAAAAAATGGAGGAAATAATTTATTTTTTACCATCCAGCATACACTTATAGATTAGTACTTAGGAAGATTCTGGATTGCAACAAGTAAGACTTGACAAGATGACAAGTAGCAAACTAATATATTGGATCAAGTGTGTACTGATTGCTTTGGTGGCAATGATAACCATGCCTTCTTTTGTAATTCAAACTATCGGTAGCAAAGTGTAGAGCTGTGCAAAAGCTGCAATTTCCATTCTTCCCCAAACTGGAATATTTCAGCATTTTTTTCCTTCCTAAATCTTATCAAGTAGTTAAAACATTTGAAACCTTGATTTTGGAAAAGTTAATGTATTGACTTCTTCAGCTTTGCTTATGGCTAAATTAGAGCTACTCCAGCCAAGCCGCCGCCTCTGTTAGGAGCCATATGGGTGAACCAGGTCATTGCTTGCCAATAGACCCCGTCTCCCATGAGACAGACTGATGGCTTGGCAAAGAAAAAAAAATACGATGTGAAGTGTTTGGTCAACTCCAGGAATATCTTTACCATGAGAAAACTTAGTGTAGGGGTAAGGAAGAGGAGAGAAGAAAAGCACTGAAGTTTCGTCAGGAGCTGATCCCGTGGGTGCGATGTGGCTGTTCCAACCTGTAGCTCTTGAGAAACAGCAGTTCACAGTTGAACTAATTCAGAGCAAAACTTCTCAGCGTCATCCCACCAAGTAGGAAAAAATTTATGTGATTCACACTACTTGAAACAAGATATTTTGGGCTTGGATTCCCATAAAAATGCACACTAAAGAACCTAATATTTTCCTGAAACTGTGTTTTTCATGTATTTTTCTGTAGTTGCAACAAAATTAAATAACACAGTCTTGGTATAGGCTTGCTTCTCTCCTTGCCCCCTCCTCCTGTGTGTTAGTTCTCCAGGTCTTTTAGTCTTACATCCAAATGTTTAAAGATAATTAGCAGCAAGGACTTCTGTCTAGGAAAATCCCATGCAATTTTATTAAGGGGAAAAATGGAAAGGGATAAAGATCGGGACTGTCGTTTTTAATTCAGTATCACTCTCCAGTGTCTCGTTATCCTCCTTGTAAATGATTCATGGCCAATAATTGTCTGTGAAGAACAAACGACTCCCCTATTCCCAAATCTCCCACACTTATCCTTGAGCTACCTGTGTTTTGGATTAAGACTTTCCCCTACAAAGTCTGCACAAATGTCTCTTTCCCCTGGGCTGTTACCAGGCAGAAGAGGAAGGCTGGCTTGGAAATGGTTAGCTGGCAGGTGTCAGGGGTGGCTCTGTCAGCAGGTTGCTCTGTAGTCCTGGGTAACTTCTCTTGTGCCTCAGACCTTGTCAGCAAGGAGCTTGTTCCCCAGAAAATGCCCTGTTTGGGAGCCTCTTAATGAGGTTGCACATGGGGAAGGTTGCCGTTGCTCTAGGAACAGTATTTGGAAGGTGAAGCAGCTGAGGATGTTACTTCTGCTCCTTTCCTTGGGCTGGTGTTTCTTAGGGTTCGTTCTCAGCAAGTCCTTGGGAAGCCACAAAGATCAACCTGGGAGGAAATACCAAAGCACAGTGACCATCATGGCTGGTTGTCTTCTGCTTTCACACCTGTGACAATCAAACCACTGTGTGAGTGCTTAAATGCAGCCAGAGAAGAAGGGCTGTGCTTGACGCTTCTCTCCCATGCAGGGAAGCTGGGCAAAAGCTCTCACTGTGCAGTTGGCATCTTGCAAAAGGTTTTTTGGAAACATTAAGGATCCTTCCTCTGCCTTGTGTTGAGTCCTGGCTTGTGTGGTCCTCTCCTGGCCCATGGATGCCTGAAATAAATCCTGCTACTTAATACCTAACTTCAGACATTGCAGGCAAATCTGCTGTGCCCTGGCTGAGTGAGAGTTGATGAATGTCTGTAGTGCAAGAACAGATGTGAACCCTTCCCTAAATCCAACCGCAAGACTTTTAATGAGGAGCCTCCTACAGTCTGTGCCAGGGCTATTTGTGTCCCGCTTGTTACAAATCACTAGCAGCATGAGCTGCTGCTTATAGCTCACCTGACACAGCTTTTCTTGTGGGTGAATGCTTGAATGAGGATGATGTGGGTATAATCCAGTTGCTTCAGCAAGACACTGTAGTTAGTTGGGTGGTGTGAAGAGCTGCCTACTCTTAAAATAACGTTGTAAAGCATTAGGTTGGGAGAGGGGAACTCTAGCCACCCTACAGTGCTACTTTGCTACCTTAAGGCTCAGCCAGTGTTTTCTGGCCCACTCTCATGCTCCTGCTCTGTGTGATGGGTTTGGTGAGAAACTTGTTTCTTGTTCAGGGACCCTAATTTTTACCCTTCAGTTTTATCCCATATGTATTTTATGTTATAGTTGTATTATATTTTTATATATGTATTTCTTTGGAATTGCACTTTTCTCTGCTTCAGACATGATGGTCTAATACAGTGACCAAGGGTGCTGCTGAGCTCAGAGCGGTCTTGCATGGTCCTTGGAGAGAAAGTTCTGTTGCCTTTGGAGTGCTATGGCTGCGGTGCTGCTTTGGATCCCCTGTTCTTCCCTTGTGTGGGTGCTGAAATGTATTATTCATGATGCATGAAGGTAGGCCTTCAGAGCACTTACTTACAGACCTCTTTGTTCCTGTGCAAATTTGAGGTTGCAGTTGAAGAGCAGGGTAGGAAAAGCGATAATTATATTCTCTAGGGGTGAAAGGATCTAAGATGTCCATAAAAAGCTTTAAGAACTCCTACAAGCCTCCTGGAATAGGCAGGCAAATTACTGCCTCAGACAAATGTCTAGGCTGCTAGATAACTCTTTGTTGAACGGGCAACTCTAAATGAACTGATACTGTCTTGGATGGTGGGTTTTTTTCCTCCTGCTATTTTATTAAACTGTTGAGTCTCCTTCCTCAAGACCATGTGGTATTCTGTCTTTAATGGAAGTTGAAATCGACTTCTGTGAAGTATCTTTCCCTACAGCTAGGAAACACACTCAAATTATCTTAATATTTTTGATACCATCTTGTCATTTCTCTCAGCTATATTTGTGGCATGTTGGCATGCCATCCTCTTTAGTTTGCCTTTCCAGCCCTGGCAGTAGGTCTTGTGTGTGTTTTGAGCAGCACTTTGAGTGCTGCCTTGTTCCACAGCAAGGCGAGTCAAGAAAATCTCCACTGTGCATGAGTCTAGAAAATCTCCACTGAAATTGTTAGTCTGCAAGTAAGAATCCCTTTTCAAATCAAATCTGCCTTTCCAAATGGATATACGGTTGCAACAGTGTGTAGGCTTGAGTCTTTTGTATTTAGTATAAACCAGTCACCCCTACAGAGTTATATCACTCTCTCAGGACAGTAAATGAAAAAGTTTCAATTACACTGCCATTTCTTTCCAATAGGAACCGTAAATGTATTTTAAGTTGGTCTATGATACTCGTACTTAGCTCACAATTTCTCAATGGCTTAATTTATTTTGCTTGGAGACCTTCAAAGAATTACTTCAATAGCCTTGGGGAAGTATGTTGCAGTGGAAGGGTTCACTTGGAAGGTTTATGTGGTAACATAAGGAATAAAGTTGTAGCAGAGAAATTCATGTACTTCAGATGCATCTGCTGATAAGTATTATCTATGAGTGCACATCTGACTCTGTGGAACCAGGAAACTGCTGTGATAAAGAAGCTGCTTCGGTATCTCAACAGTCTGTCGGACACCAAAACAAATAGCTTTGGGACGTTCCATACATTGTCTTGGCTGTTGCTAATCCTCTGATTCTAGTGAGTCTTTGCCTGGATCCCATACTGCCTCTGGACAGTATTGCCTATTGACTAAAACCTCATCAGTACACTTCACTTCGGTCTGTTAACACGCCCCTCAAAACATGCAGTAAAGATGAGGTCTGGGAGCAAAATGACCTTAATTATCAGATGAAAGGTTTAGAAGTGCTAAGGCCTTCTTGGCTTTCAACTGAAATGATCTTAAAAGCAAAAATTTGCATCCTATGATTACTGACCCAAAATGTAATTTCATAATTGGTGATGCAGCTCGCTCTTCAAGATGATTTCCGCCAACTGGCTCTCTCTGAGCGCTCATCCATGTCACCTCCTGCAGCAGCTTTGGTATGCCAGGAGCTCCTGCAGCATCTCCCTGCAGCTGCAGGACCCTCATTTCAAATGCACCTGAGGAAAAGCAGTGTGGCAGTAGCCTCAGTTGCAATCCCTGACACACCTTTTGTTTCTGCTGTTTACCCAGTGTGTGATTTCGAGTTTCAAATATATTGGATGCAAAATTAAGCAGGAACCATCCTTTTAAAAAATAAATGCTAACTTTATTAGCAAACAATAAAAAGCTATTGCAAACTGATTTATTAGAGAGCATTAAAAATACTAGGTCTCATTTTTTATAGGTCAATAATGTTTCTGTATTTCTATATAATCAAATTGTGATTATTGACCAAACATATTAGTTAAACGCGATCACTTTATAATCAGGATCTGATGATAGACCAGTCACATTTGTTAAATGTGGTGAGTTTGATTGTTCCTCACAAAATATTATTTTGCTTTATTGTAAGAGTTGGCCTGGAAATCCAAGTTGTAATCTGTAGACATTTGGAGCTAGGCATTGCAGTAATAGCAACATCGTAACAATGAATGTTTTATGTCTAAGTGGACACAACCTAAAAACCATGTGCATCGAAAGAATCACTTTTGACATTGTGAAGTCAAGCATGTAAAAACCTGGAAACTGCTGCAGCTAAGCCATTTGTGTAAATTACATTTTCCTTTTTGTAGGCAGGTGGGAGGGAGCAGGTAAATCAGAGGAAACTACCTGAGACACTGTTTAAGGTTGTAGGGGCTTCCCCAGTCGCCAGAGAATCTGTGATTTATTTGGTGTATAGTGCACTGACCAGTTAACAAAGGAAAGAAGAATGATTGTTCAGTAAGGCTCTCATTTAATTTTTAAATGAGATTTTTGCCTTGTTTATTGCATGAAGAGAAAGGTGGATACTGAGTGAGAAGATGCAGGAAGATGTGTGTGTGAGTACTTAGCCACCTGGAGACTGCATAAGGAAAAGGTCTCCTGGCCTGGCCTTTGCTGCTGAGCTCCTCAACAATGGTGAGTTCGGTTGCTTAACCCAGATGTCTCATAAGCCTTTTGCTAAATCGCTCTTCCTTTCTGGATGCTCGTGGTTGTGGCATAAATCAGGGCCATGTTTGCCTTAAATATATACAGGGCTTAATCATTGGTAGTCTGGGGAGAGATAGTGGGAATGATTGCAGGTGCCCAAGATTATCCCCATTTTTGAGACTACTGCTGTGCAGGTAGAATAAATTTGAGGAGCAATTGGAACAGAAAGCTTGAATGTAAATGGCATGGAATATATTTGTACAGTTTAGGAACAGCTGCAGTACTTAAGATACTGCCCGCCTTTCCCTCATTTCCTTATCAGCTTCTTATTTTCCATATGCTGAAAGCTGTGTCATCTCATCCCGGTGGAATGGATCATACAGTGATCTTTTCTGCTTCATTGCTAAGTCAGGTAGGTCAAATTAAATGGCCTTCAGGTTAAACAGCCAGGAATTAAGCCAGATGAGTTTGTATTGAAGCTACTGAAGAGTAGTTGCATTAAGGAGTACTTTCTGCAAAAATTATGTTGGATGATTATCTTAAGTCCTACTGCGAAAAGCACCCGGAAAGAAGCTAAGACTTCTAGAGCAGGATTTAAATTGTACGGAGGTAATAAAGTAAAACAGAAAATTGACTAGGTGATCATTAGCTGAATCCAGTTTAACCTATGTAAAGGATGAAGTAGGTTTTCATGAAAATCATGATGGCACAGCCATGTCTGTCAAGACTGTATCATAACTCACCTGGAGGACGAAACTAGTCTTACGTGTGTAAGTTTGATCCTGGTCATTTGTAAAGTGTTGTGCTTTGCACCTTTATGTTCTTTTGAAACAGCTGATATGCCTCATTAAAAAATTGCTAGTTTTTATGAGAGGGCCATTAGAGTTTCAGGCTTTCAGTCTTAAACAATTCTCATCTATAGCTGGTGTGGAGAGCAGTTTGTGCCATTACTAATACAGTCTCTGAATGCATCTGGTATAAAATAAGGCCAAGGGCCGTGTCCTATACTTGCATCAGAACAACTCCATGCATCATAACAACTCCATGCAGCACTACAGGCTTGGGGAAGAGTGGCTGGAGAGCTGCCCGGCAGAAAAGGACTTGGGGGTGTTGGTTGACTGCCAGCAGTGTGCCCAGGTGGCCAAGAAGGCCAACAGCATCCTGGCCTGTATCAG
>JAOXJM010000002.1:6147471-6183720 GCA_026413425.1 Tringa solitaria | reverse complement strand
GCTCTCCTGGGGTTGGCACAGTTGCTTTGTAGCATTGACAACAGGGGAGCAGAATGTATGTAGCTTACACAAATAACAATTGCAAAGGGCCCGTTGACTTTAACAGATAAGTGACTTGTGCTGAAATTTGAAAGCACTCTAAGTGTGGTCTAAGCCAGGTTTTTTCTGCCTACTTAACATGCCAAAGCTTTAAAGTAAAATGTTGTCTGTGGATCCTTTTAATGCTAAATATGTATTCTCAGTTTCTTTGGCTTTGTGGGGAAGTTATTAATGTTAGCTCGGGCTCTGGGATACAGAGTAAGAGACAGAGAAGGAAGATGAAGAATTTCAAGTGGCATGACTAAACCATGTGATAACACAACAGTTTAGCGGAGACAAGTTTATGGACGCTTACTTAGTTTCATAATGCTTTTTCTTTGCAATTTTATCACACTAAGAAATTATACAAACTCATGGAAGATTTTATTGAGAATGCATCCTATTTCTTTTTTTCTTTCACAACCAATAATAAAGAGGCTGTCTTCTCTGGGAAACCATAGAGTTATTGACCTGGTTTTTATCCCAATATTAAAAATGTTTTTATTTGTAAGAATGTTTGTGATACTGTAAACGTAGGTTTACTTGGAATGTTCACAGTTGCATCAGAAGCTCTATGTCTGATAACTAAGATGCTGGCATCCAGGGGGGATTTTTGTTGTGCAACGAAAGTAACAATTGAAATACATTTTCTTAATGGTGTCTGAGTTATGACTCATCAGATCTATATCTGTATGTAAGGATTTTGGTCATATCAAGCAATATTTACACCATGGTACAACAGCTGTATTCATTGGCATGCTCTGACCTTAGGCGTTGGTGACTGTGATTCTTCAGGGTGATGGAACAGGTTGCCCAGGGAGGTTGTTGAGGTCCCCTCCCTGGACACATTCAAGGTGAGGCTCGATGAGGCCCTGGGCAACCTGGTTTAGTTGAGGGTGACCCTGCTGACTGCAGGAGGGTCGGACTAGATGACCTTTGATGGTCCCTTCCGGCCCAGATGATTCTATGATTCTTTGCTCAGCTTTCTCCTTAGTGCATGATGCTGTTTATCCTCATACTAAAAATTCAAGTTGGCTTTGTATCACTCTCTGTGATGTTTTGTTATTTTTTCCTGAGTTGTGACTAAAAATGAGATAATTCAGGAAAATCAAAATTCAGGATGTTGCTTGGTAAATGGAATGTGCTTGGAAATGTGAACTGAATAGTGCCCGTGATTTCTTTGCTGTGCCCCTCTGTTTAACAGAGTCCCTCATATTCTTCCTGCACAACTGCTTCCCTGTTCAGTGCTCATACTGAGCAGCACTTACAGTGATTCTTCAGTACTTCTATTCAGTCAAAAAGGAGATCTTGCCTTATTCACATCACACCTGTGCTGAGAAGTGAAGCAGGTATTGTCCTCCATAAATTATTGCTGACTTTAATTGTCTGTCTGTTTGATGACAGGCAAATTCAACAGGCATAGATGTTTACACTGGTCTCAGCTGAACCTGTTCAGAAGTGGTTCATAGCATAAATCTGTAATCAATGCAGAAAAAAGAGAAACTTTTATGAAGACTGAATGCATATTGAATTTATGCATAGTGTACAACTATAACGCGTAATTCTTACAATGTGAAAAAGAAATATCAATGTTACAGTTCTAAATTCCATGTTGGAAGTACTTTGTCCTTGAAAAGCTTGCCAAGGGCTGTCTCCCACAGAGGCTGAGTAATAACTAGCTTTAAAAAAGGATTAGCACATGTGGTGTTTCATGGAATGGGGCCTAATCCTGACTATGACTTTTAGGTTCCACCAAAGTGCAAATGCTAAATAAGTTCAGAGATAAATCAGAAATCTCCTGAGGTAACATCAAAATTGTTGTAGCACGAGGAATATTTTCAAAAGACAAATAAAGCTGGTGAATACTGAAATATGCTTTTCATTTTAAGTTGACGTAACTCTTTAATTGTGCTCCTGAAAGGTGTGGCATAACAAATTACTTATTAAGGTCCCAGAAGCAGCTGTTGTCTGTGAACAATCAGTTTCTGACTGCTAGATATGGTACTGCTTTTAGGATTAACTTGTGGCTTTTACAACCCCAGGCAACGTGAAACCTTTTGAGAGTCTCTGCTGAAGCTGCGTGCTTCTGTGCTTTGTTCAGTTCCTACACGTAGTTGTTGTATGTAAGATGTGCATTCTTCAGCTTACCTTCAAAGGGACCCCACAGCTCGTTAGCTCACCTCCATCAGGTGGAGCTGGGGGTGAAATCCTGCTGTAGAACAAGTGCCCCTGAAATGGGGACCCCTGGGGTTTGATGCTCACCAGTGCAGAAGTGTGCTCCTGCTGAGGGCTGAGCGGTGCTTTGCCAGTGGCTGCTGTTTCAAGGTCAGTAGGGAGGTTGGGGTACCTACTGTTTGCCCTGGGGTCTCTTCCTTCTGTGAATCCCTGAAGGCCTCAGGAAAACTCATATTGGTAACTCCACCTTGGACTCATCAGTGTCAGTTTTGTGATTTGCTGCTGACATCAATCCAGCTGTAATTTCCCATTGTCATTTAAAGAGCGGTGGGCTAAGGCTGCTGCCATTGTGCTGGCATGGAAAGTAGTTATTTCTACTGACCAATGCTATCTGTAAGGCAACTAAGCCAAGATATTTCCACTGTTCATCACTCCACTGTGCTTTTAAATTGTCCAAGTGGGGCAAACACCCATCGACTTCCGTATTTCCTATTTTTCTGGGAGACGGCTCCAATCAGCAGTGAACTTTGTGGGATCACGGGGGAATGCGCTCAAGAAAGAAAGCATTAATGTTAGAAGAAGTTGATTATCCTGGATAGGGTGTCTCACTCGAACATGCCTTATCAGTTGTTTGAGCTTACCCGTCGCTGTAATGGTTCTATTTTCTGAGGTTATTCCCATACCCTTCGAGTAGCAACTGTCCACAACTTTCTCAGAAAGGTCACAAAAATTGGCAAGGCTAGCGTGTACAAGTGCTGCTGGGTGAAGCATTCTTGCTGCTCTTATATGGGACCCTGGAGGGACTGGGACAAGGAAAAGCCAACTGAAGGATTCAACTTCTTTAAGAGCAAGAGTTCTCCTTTTGACAAAATTCTGAAAAATAATGGACCAAACCCCAAAATTCTCCACTGGCATAACCAGGTGCGACTAGTGCAGAGTGAGTAGAGGCTGGTGGGGAATTTAATTCTGTGTATTTGTGCACACAGAGCATATACTGTAACAGGAAACAAATACATAATAGGGCAGGATTTAGGGTTATGATTGTTTGTGCTGACACAAAAGTTACAGGATGACTGTGTACGGTCTTTGATCATCTAAGTCATTGATTTTGTTTCTCACTTTTAACTGCATTTGTGTTGCATGCAGAGTGCGTCACATGATGCACATCATTACTTTTTGTATTTCAAACTACAGCAGAAATCTTATCTGAAAAATAAGATCAAAAGTAAAATTCAGCTGATTTGCATCTATGCAGTCCTTCAGAAAGGCTGCATATGTATAGTCAAGAGCCAAACTTATCCCCAGATTTTTACATTTTAATCTTATATCTATATTGAAAATATTTTTCTGTGGTGTGAGAGACTATTATTGCATTTCAACCAAAAAATTATAATACTGCAGAAGTGATTGACAGTTTTGAGTTTCAGCCCTTGCTTATGAAAAGCTTTTGCAGCTTATTTAAGTCAAAGTTCAAATGCTACTTTGATCTTAATGCCTGGTTTTGGGTTTGTATTTAGACAAGCGGCTAGAAAACCTTTTTCTTTAAATCAAAATGTTTTTTCTTTTTTCGTCTGAGAATATTCTCCTTCCAAGGAAGCTTTTAGAAAACTTGCATAAAAATTCTTGTTTTGATTGTAGGTAAAAACTTTATCTGAGACTATTACAGTGGAAACAAATGAAGTTAAATTCAATGTCTGGTACTTATTTTTCCCCTCTTCTTGTGGATTCCCAATGATTTCCCATATGATTAATTGCTAAATCTTTAGGAAACCAGGCCCATATGCTTTTGCATTCCCTAAGAAACTTGTTCTGCCTCAAGCAAGAAGGGCCAGCTAAGCGGAAATGGTTATGTATAGCCAATATGCCATCTTTAACCTCACAGGACAAATCTGCCTCTGGAAGGAGAGCATATCTCCTTCCTTAACTGTAAGATTCTTGAGTTTATCCTTATTCAGTTTTCCCAACTTCTAATTTAAATAGTGATTGCTCAGCTATGCCGCCTCACTGTGGAGAAGGCATAACTGTGCCAGGCTCTTTGATGTGACTTTGCAGTGTCATAATCCACCCCATTTCATGACCTTCTGCCTACCCATGGCTACTTGGCCAAGTTATGGCCCATGAAAGGCCAGCCACTAAGCAAGATACCTAATGCTCGACTAGTCAGAATGTAGGTTGCCCACATGATGCCCGTCACCAAGTCTCTAAGCCTTGTGATGCTAACAGGTATTTGGGGTGTAGCCCAGGACCGTAAGTTGCAGTGTTTTCTTTGAAGAAGCTAAGTAGCAGACCCTGTAAAGTCATCTTGTCAGAAGCCTAAGATGATAATGATGATAATTGTCGAGTTGCTTATGAATGAAAGTTACCAGTCTCAGGAGATGCATTTAGCATATTGTGCTCTCTGCACATACTGTAAGAACTGGGTCAGACGCCGAGCAAATGTGAGGCATTTCAGGGAAGAAGGGAGGAATTGAAGATGCTGTTCAGCTGCCATCCTGCAGTTTCTTGAATGAGAAACAGTCCAGCAGTTGAGGGGTTATTTGGGCTATTGCTCATGGATAGCCAGCCTGGTTTGTCTTATAAGCAAGTCCTGGGCAGGCCTACAGGTGCCTCTGGCATGGTTTATATGTGCTTAGCAACAAACCAGTCTGTCTCCTGGCTGATGCAAGGCAGAGAGCTGAGCGGACAGTGGGACAGGAAGGCTGTCTCTCCTTCCAGCTGGAAGTGAGCAGCTCTTTGGGCACAAGCTCATCTGCCCCAGCAGAGCATGTGGGGCCAGGCTGGCTGATTTTTAAAAAATTAAAATATGTAGTAAAGTGGCACAGATGATAAACTCCCAAGTACATCCTTCACTTCACACTGAAAATTACAAGGGCAACTAATATGTACATTTAAAATATTATTTGAATGCTGTTATCACAGGTGTGTCATATGGTGTATTTCCATATGGGTGTGCTACCTGACTGTGACCTCAATTGACTTTTTCACCTTCCACATAATTAATGAAGTCAAAATGACTTAAGTACAAAGTCAAGTCACATTCCTGAAATGTTATGTGTTGTTATTAACATGTTATCTCATTTGCATAATGAAATTGGATGGATTTAGAATGCTTAAGCTTGTTTTATTTTAAATTTAATTGTCATCGTGTCTTTCATTATTAACTAAAATGTTACAAGAATAATATGTATGAACTTTTGGAGTGATTGATTTAAAACTAAAAGCCAGAGCAAATTAAGTGCCTTCTACTGATGTGATCTGGCACCAGTGAAGGACAATAATGATTTTAAGACTCATTTATTTAGCCTTTAAGTTTATTTCTATATCTGATGTTAAAGTTAGACTTAAAGCTTAACCTATAAGATGGACATGTCCCATGTAAGACTCGTGAAAGTTTCCTGCAAACAAATGATTGAGTCATCTTGGAAACACTGTAGAAAGCAGGTAATTTTTGCTTAAACTTACTGTAACACTGCAGTTAGGGGTAAGAATTGCACTTATTCTGAAAGTTTATTAATTCAAAATGGGGCTTTTTTGAGTTGAAATCAATGAATACTCAGCTGTAATTAAAGGAGGAGTTGACAATGTATAGCTATTTGTATTCGATCTCCAGGTGAGGTGCATGAGTGTTTTTCCCCACGTAACTCCTGTGGTCTGCCTTATAGTGTCACCTCCTGGGTGTAGCGTCTTTCAAAAATGTCATTTAGTCCTAAGTGGGCTGCAGCAGACCTATGCTGGCCCCTCAATAAGTCGCTAATAATTTAGAGGCAAGCCTCAGTGCTGCCTTAGTCTGGAGCATTTTTTAAAAGGTACGGAAAGGACACAGTTCAAAACTACTGACTGACATGGAGCTGGGGAAAAACCTCATCTTAGTCCGTCTTTTGCAGGGTCAGCTCCACAGGCAGCACTGGCTTAAAGGAACTGCAAAGTTTATGACCAAGCTGCTTACGACACTGTGAAAACTGATTTAAGTAAACCTGGAAAACAAGGGCTTCCCAGGAAAGGGTTTGAAGCAAATAGCTTTGACATGAAAGGAACACCACACCAAAACCTATTCCTTGCAAAAATTCTTTGAAGTCCAGTGAATTGGCTGTAGTTACAATTTTGCAGTGTGTGTATCTTGGGTTGCTAAGGGCCTGCCATAACATGGTAACTAAATACAGTAAAAAGTGTAGAATAAAAAAGGATGCACTGAATGTCGAGCTGAAGAATGCCTGCAGGCACACTAAAAGCTTCAGAGGGTTGAGGTGAGTCTCAGATCCAACCTCTGCAGGGACAGTAGTAGAGGTCAAAGCCTCTCTAGTCACTCTTTTCTATCTGAAGGCTGAACAGGGCTATAATAAGTAAATATTAATTAGCACCAATTTACTATGTTTCTCAGAATAAATTGACAGCTTGGAAGGAAATTACTGAGTCAGCACCTGATTTGTATTTAGCAGCCTATGTGTCCGCTTTCCTTTAATGATGAAAGTTACATTTTTACAGTTAATCCCAAAGTTTGCAAGTTACAGTTGAAATAAATTGCTTGCATATTTCTAGTATAGCCTATGGGTGGAATAAAGCAGCTATGCAAATACAAAGTCTTTAAAATGAGCTCATACAGAACAAGATGTTACAAAGCAATTCAACGTAAAACATCCAAGTGTACTTAATTTCTGATGGAACAGGCCTCACCTTTAATAAGAATTATGCAGAGTTCAGATGAGGTATTGTTACTCCATTTTCAAGAGCAGATAGGTTTTCAAGTTGGAATGAAAGGTGTTTAAACAGGTATTACTATTATGAAGATGAAGAAAATATCTACAGTATGAGACAGAAGTAGCTTTTCTTCACTCGTAATTTCTATAAAATTTTGACAAGTTGCACAAGTATTTTGAACTGTTGACCTTGCTAAACAAAAATCCCAGCTTCACAAAGCCTCTGTGACTTTGAAGATCAGACAGTGATCCAGAATACCGAGTGTGGAAAACTTAAGATCTTGGACAACTCCTGAGTTCGAGGAGCTACTAAATCTAGAGTGAGACTTCCTTGATAAACTGGTAATCCCGTGCAGAACAGCCAGTTCTGCATTTGCTCTATTGGGAGCGTTCTATTCCGCAATGCTCAAGGGGAGTGTTGTAGCCAGGGATGGTCTAAATCTGCTGATGTACAGCTGGTGTGGCGTATTGTAGTACTTTCATCTGTTGTGTTCTTGGGTCAGTGTGTCTCTGGTAGGTGTGTAATAGACAATTGTGTAGCACATGCTGCCAGGTTTTATTTCCCCTGCTTTGCTAGATGTTGTCACAGTGCTTCTAACACACTCCCGTGCTTAAAATTGCATAGAACCACATATTTATCTTTTCCTTCTTGCGAATACTGGGCTGCCCCTAGGGCAGTTTTAGGATGCGTCCCCTGATAAGGGAGGGAAGCTTTCGGTGTGCATCGAGCAGTAGGCACAAGAAGTTCAGGGTAGAAGGAATTGCAGCAACCTTCAGAGAAATTTGCAGCTTGTGCAGAGAAAGAAGCTGCTGCCGTGAGCAGGGAGCAGACACAGACAAACCTCAGAGGTGTGAAAGACAGAAACTTTGTAAGGATCACAGGAAAAAAAAAAAGTGTGTTTTGCTGCAAGCCAGAAAGCCAGAGCTGATTTAACTTCTACCTGGAAGCCTGAGCCCCTTCTGCAAAAAACTAAAGCTCTGTTCCAGTCAGGGCCCCTCACACCTGGTATAAGGTGTAGCTCTTGCTTCCCTGGTCCAGTTACATAGTGGAGGCTCAATGTGGGCTCTGAGTGGGTGCAGCCACAATTTGTGTCTGGTTTGGACTGAAAATACAGTTTGGAGCTGAGAAGTCTTTGTCACTGCAAGTTTTTTATTAAAATCTGTAACTTTTCAAAAAGGTCATGCCTCAGCAGAAAACTGCTTAGATAAATTGATGCATTAGCAAAGAAAAATCTTTCAAGAAAAGTTCTTGTTCAGCTGTACTTCTGTTCCATATAGTGTAGGAGGATGTTTTGGTTTTTTTTAAATAAGGGTTTTTATATTCAAGCTGGTGAAATTAATAGCCCTTTGACTGTTGTACCTCAAGGTTTGTTCTGTTTTTACAGGTAACTATTTTAAAAGCTTGAAATCCATTGAATATGGAAGGAACAGCTGTTGTAGCAAATGTACCCCTTGATGCAAGCAGCATAAAACATGAGGAGGTCTGGAAACTGAAAAGTTACTCTACTTTGAGTTGTTGCAGACCCAGTAGGAAAACCCCAAACAGGTCCCATTAACAACCTGTTCGGAAAAAAACAGTCCATAAAGAGAATCTTTCTGAAAAGGTTCAGGCGTACGTTTTCCAATAAATTAGAAAGAGACATTGAACATTGCATTGGCTTTTGGTGGAGGAAAGAAAGAAAAAACTGTTATTAGCAAAGGTCTGGGCTGAAACCTGAACTTAATGCTCTCAGATATGTTTTCCTACTCAGCTGAGCTTCGAAAACCAGCGTGTAAAATGCAGCCTGATCAGAGCAATCCCTTTCTGCACTCAAAATTTATTAACCAGAATTGAAGACAATTAAGTATAAACAACATGCAGAAACAATTGGAACGCAAACGGCCTATCATTAATATTCATTTATATGAACTGGAACATTACTTTTAAATCTAATAGCTTTTGCAATGAAGTCAAACTGAAATTTTGTTTGTTATCCATTGGCCTCAGAAAAAACTGCACATCTCAATTTCACTTGTGTTTTTCTGAGAGAAATAACATAGAAACTTGCTCCTCCACATCAGCTTATAAACTACAACAGCTCCTAAACAGATTCCTCCTCTTTGGCCTCAGTGGGAATCGCAGGTGGGGTAAAGGTCTGTTTTCATGTCATCTGGAAGCAGTTGCACAGAACCTGAGACCGTTTTTCCATTCCATTTTAAATGAGAGATTCCATTATTTTGGTGCACGTCTGGCAGTTATAGCATACAGACATCTCAGCATATATACATGTATATATAAAGTCATTTCTAGTTCATTTTATAAAATATACTGGAAGCAATAACAAGAAAAGGGAAGAAATGGATGGCAATAACAGTATAAAGGGACATAGCTCATTGCTTTAGTCTCTTTTTTCCTTTAAAATAGTGTCTCCTACAACCTGGATGTGGGTGGGCAGTCTTTGTATGGATCACCATCAAAATTTTCAACTATGATTCCTCAGTGTTTCTCCCTAGGTTTGAACTGGGTTATGTTAGTCACTGGAGACTGATACCAGCTCCATTTAGCATTTATTCAAAACTTTTAAATGGAAAGGATGCCTTGCTTCGGTACTGTTGACTGATGCTCCTGTAGGAAGTATTTAAAGGAGTCCAGAGAAGATTCCTTCCCCACCCTTGACTGCAGTAAAGCTTGTGGTGTTGTAGAACCTGGCTAAGTGAGAGACTGACAACATGATTTAAATGAAATTTTGCAGAATGGTAGAATTACTGCAAGAGCGAGAGCTCACCGTTGTCCCAGGATCCTTGTTTTGTTTTAAAAGACAGATATCTAAATATCTCTGCATGTGTTTAAAAAAAGGGAACCAAAACAAACAAAACCCACAAAAAACCAAATTCCTATTTACTTATAGAATTATAAGAAAAAAGGGGAAAAAATTAATGAGAATAATGGAAAGGTTGCTACAGAAACAAGAAAAGGAACAATGACAAACATCTTTGAGGAGATAGGGCAAGAAACTTAGGTCAAAAATCAGATACACTTAATTATAACCAAAGAAATCTTAGGGGAGGACTTTCATCTTCATTTTCTGTGGAAAAATTAAAGAATAAATAAAGTATCTGCTTATTAAACGCACACACTTTCTATAAATCTGTAGATGAGTTTATGCCAAGGAAGCAAAATTGATGAACAGAATAATTCTGTAATTGGGAAAAAATAGTGAAATTGGAGTTGCGTTTGCAAGATGTGCTGGATTGAAGAACACGGTCTGTTTTCTTACTGCTCACAGCGTGTGCTCTGTAAAGAGATATCGATTTGCGTGGTCAAGTACACCGGTGAATGTGTGAGGAGTACCTCGTGAAAAAATGCTTTCCATGCCAGTAAATCTGCTCTCTGCAGTTTGTTGGATGAGATGTCTGTAGCAGAAAATGGCATTGTGGCTCCCGAAGATGAGATGCTGTACAGCGAAGTTATGCGTTAGCAAAGTTGGAATCTGTATCGGGGTTTTCATCAGGATATATCATGCGCTCATTTTTTTTATACCCTGGTTGATGTGCCATAACAAGGACACCAATAAGAATGGTGAAAGAGAAAAAATCGGGCTATTCGTAATGCAGCTGCTCAAGCAGCGCCATCTGAGAGCTACAAGCACGAGAGCGAGAGTGGTAGGATTTATGAGCTGTTATGCACTCTGTTATTGTTTTGTGCCTTTTTTTTTTGCAGAGCACAGTGGCCATAAATTGGCTCAAAGCATCCAGAGCCTTATTGCTGAATCTGCTGTCAAGTTTTAATTTTGGATCTTGGTCATGTTGTATTTTCCAGCGTTTTCAAAGACTTGTTGCAGGAGTTAGGCATGCAATAGAAACATCCTGTAGGAAGATGAGTCCCAGAGAAGGGCAGCACGGTGGCAGAAGGGAACGAGACCACTTTTTACCCACAGGCCATCTGCATTATTCAATCATATTATTACCATGTGTGTGGACAGAGAAACCTGACCTATAATTAACGTGTTTTTAGGTGCCCTGGATTACAAGAAAACAAAAGTATGATTCTTCGAAGGAGCGATGCTCCTGCTACTGCTCCCAGGGGCGTGTTCCTAACAAACAGAACAAATGTTGGCTCCAGGCAGTCAGAGAGCTTTCTTCAGATACAGAGGGCAAAACACAAGTAAAACTGGGAAGAATTTAATGTATTTCATAGTGTTTCACTTCCTGGCTCACAATTAGGAAGAATTATGTGTAGGAAGAAGTGTTAAAGGGCATTTGGAGTTGTGAGGTGGACTTTTTCTAAGCAGCTGTTAAATGTCTGCACACAAAATCCTCTAGCAGCAGTCCTTTGCACAAGGCTCTGTTGCAGCACAGACATCGTTTTGGTAATGAGATGAGACTTATTACGAGACTGAAATTAATTTCTCTGTTTAATTTATCTGTGTAGAGCAGTTATAAAATTGCTTACAGCAATCAAGATCCTGGTAGCTTGCCAGCTTTTTAACAGATAAGCAGTTTTGAAATAATTATTTTCCAATAGTGTCATTGAAGTTGAGAACATTTTTGTTCCTCCTACTCTTTCAGCTTTCTTTTTAATTAAGGGGGGGGGAGGGGGGCACGTTTCTAGAAATGTTTAATGAACAGGCTGTGAATACCAAGTGGGAATATTTTACTTCATTCTCCTTTCAAGTGTTCCCATGAGACACTGCAACACTTCAGCAGTAAAACTTCTGTACTGTTCTATTTTTAGTGATATTTAAGGTATGTTGTAACACATATCTAAAGTGCTATTAAGTAAATCTATCCAAGTGTTATATGAAAATACTTATATGCATCTTTGTATTTAGCTGGGAAAAAACATCTGTGCTCTAAAGTTACATAAACACTAAAATTATGGAAAACTAATTAATGAGCATGGTAAAATGCATTTCACACCTCTAATCAAGGTGATTGTACCTAAATGCACACTTACTGTGGAAAGAGAAAGGAATGTAAGGAACAGATTTACCCCTCCTTGGGGTTATTCTGTGTTTTTTAAACTGACATCCTACCGCAGTTGCTGTGTGGGGCATATGGGCACTTTGAGACGATGGAAGTGGGGCTGGCCAGCCTCTGTGAAGAGACTTCTGCAGGTGCGAGGGGGGAGGTGGGGGACTTCAGATTTCCCATTGGCAGACTTTATAAAGCCCAGAAAGGGTCATAACACAGTCCCCCTGCAAGTGAGATAACGATGTGGAGAGGGTAAAGAGGGAGAGAAGAGATGCTTCCAAAGGCAAAGGCTTGAACATTTCTCTGGTGGCTAAAGCTGCTTCCCAAAGATGGGCAGAGCATGGCTGTATGCATGGCAGGAAGGAGGGAAGGAGGGCAGAGCTCGCTGCTGCTGTTGGCAGTGCTCACAGAGAGTAATTACTGCTTGGTGGGGAAAGAAGGGGTGGGAAAAAAAAAAAAAAAAGGCTGATCAGGACATTTAAGACACTGTATGCCAGAATATCTATGGTACGTGTTGTCCAGGCCAGCAGGAGGTGTGATTGGACTGCAAATTACTTGTTTAGAATGATGGGAGTATAGTCACTGCAAATTAAAATGTTGCTCAAATCTGCAGGCTATTATTTCTTGAATTCAGCAACACACCTACTGTATTTTTTTACTTCTTTTTTTTTTCCTTTGTGTGAACAAAAGAGAATTATTGATAAGTTAGAAAAATTACATGGGCAGCCTGTCATTTTCTAAACTTACAAACTTTCTAAAATATATCCCAAAGTCATTACAAAAGGTTTTTATGAGAGCAAGAGAATTGCAGGTAATACGTAGTATTGATTGAGGAAACTGGGTGGGGAACAAAGCAAATGAAATGAATTTACGATCTTTGTTCTCTTTTTCTCTTGTTTAGTTAAGAAAGCTTTTGAATTATTTGCAATGCAGTAGCTTTCAGAAGAAATGACAAAGTGTGGTAGTTACCAAGATATTAATAGAAAGAAAAAGAATTTAGAAATTTTATTGTTGATGCAAATGTGTGGAAGCACCTGTTCTTTGTTTTTTGCATTTCATTGACAGAGGCAGCAAGGACAGGCTTCTTTACCTAATGGCCCTGGAATTGTTTTGGGTTTTCTTCAAAGAAAGTTTTTAAGAAGAAGGATTTCTATGTGAATTGTTCACCGTACAATTGAAAACCAGCCTTACTTTTCAAATTAGAAGTCTCTGAATACATAGGTGGGCCAAAAAGATAAAATGGACCAGAGAGTCAGAGTAGGCACCAGCCAACATGATGTGATTTTTCCCACCTTAAATAGATTTGTAAATTTCTTATTATTTTCCATTTCTGGATTAAATCCAGGAGAACCCATGGGTCCCTTAGGATACTCATCTTTTTCTATCTCGGTGCTCCCTTAGCTAAGGCATCAGAGCTACACTATGTCCTTCTAAAAACACCCTTGACCCAAATTAGAAACTCCAAAGCACTGGTTTAGTAACTTCAAAGTAACCCCTGTTTTTTTTCTGTATCCTGGACTGCCTTTGGGCTTTAGTTGTCATTTCCCCCTTGCATACCTGCCATTCCAAAACCTGCACATAACCCTTCCTTCCGGAGGAATTACTTTTACTAAAATGATCCTGCCAGTTCCTAATAGCTGCATGGTCAGATGACAAACCCATCTTTCCCATTGCTACTCTTCAGTCCCTCTGTGGCTAGTCTCGACAGGCACAGTGCTAAAGAATAAACTGTACACTGACTCAAAGCATTTAGTTTATAGAGATGCATTTTTTTATTGAAGAACATGAAGTTGTGGTCTCCTTGCTATGGCGAAGGATAAGAAAGAGGAGGTAGGACCAGGCAGGAGATGAGAAGAAAGTGAACTGTTGAAGGAGCAGCCACTGGCTTTGCCTGCTGTGGGGCTGCTCAGATGTTGAGAGGGTTATCACCCTGAAAGGGAGATGGGAAAGAAAAGCAGTGCTGGGAAGACGCAGAGCCTGAAGGGCAGGCAGAGCATCATGATGTGACCTTGTGGGAACTAGCAGATATTAGGGGTATTCGTGAGAGGTGAGCGCTGGTGGAGAGTGTGCTGAGCACTCAGTGCGGCTTGGGGCTTCGTGGTGGAAAACGTAGCATGAAAAAAGGCAGCGTGGGAAAACAGAGCGGATAACTGCAGTGATGATCCTTGCCACATTTCTGAGTAAGTTAGGCTTCAGAAATTGACTGTTGAAAAAACAAATTTCTGGGCATGTATGAAAGATTTTAAGGTAAAACACACAGCAGAGTAGGGCTACATCAAAAACCTCCACTTGGTTCTAGTAATGTTTCAGAGCTGTATGAGAAAAACTGCATATGGGTCACCCTGAGGGTGTGCAAGCGCCTCCAGTCCCCCTGTGTGCTCCTATTGCCCTGGCTTGGGAAGTCAGCAGGAGTGCTAGGACCACAAGCTATCCTCTTTCTGGCAGGCTACATCTCCTTGTTTATTGCTTTTTTAGCCACGGCCATAAAACCACGCAGCAACGCAGATGTAGGCAGTTAGGCTTTGACCTGACCGTAAGACTTTCTCAGCTGTAAGAATAATTTCAGAAGAGCAGACTAAGGGAAATATTTTTTGCTTAATAAGTTACAGCATCTCATCAGTCACATACCACACAACACACAATTTTATAAACTGTTGCTCTTTGGCTGGATATAAATGGATTGTAACTGATAACCCATAAAAAATTAATAGGTAGTTGTAAGTTTTTTAATGGAATAAAAAATATCACAGTAATGAAAAAGCTGACATTTTAAGGACTGATAAAGCAACAGATTCATCAGAGGAATGTGTTAGCAGAACAGCTATGTATACTCTTGGCTATATATAACAGACCCATTATCAGAAGATAGCAAATGTTATGAGATAAGGATAGCCAAAAATTGGGGGGTAACCAAAAATCCAGGAAATTGAAAGTGGGGCTATGTGAATTTGAAAGGTATTACCTAAATGCTAGTACTTTGGCAGAGTTGCATTCCTGGATGCTGTTGATCTGGTCATTAGCTTGTATAATACTATGCAAAATTGTCTCACCACAGGATTGCATGGTCACAGCAAAGATCTGAGCCTGTGCTGTTTTATTGGGTTTTGCTCTTTAATGTATTTAATTGGCCATTTTCTATTCAAGGTAGATAGGATCTTTATAAACCTCAAAGTAATTTCATTTTTATGAATTCCATTTTCCTCTGCCCTTACAGGAGGGGTGTAACCGCTTCCTCATGACAGAAGGAATCAAAGGAGAACTCAAACAATGCATAGCCTAATCAATATCAGTAAGTGAATGTCATTGAGTAATTGATCTGTGTCCTCCACCAGATTTTTCATTGTGGCCTGTTACCGTAATGAGTGGTCAGCAGAGCAGAACTGGTCTAGAGGGAAGATAAAGGCCTCTGGTGAAAATGAGCCTTTTTCAAATGTAAATTCAGGAACAGATGGCTATTTTTTTCCTTTTGTTAGGTGCAACTTTCTTTCTAAATCAGCACCAGTACTTCCTTAAATTAAGAAATGCAGTAAACACTGCAATTATTAATAGCATTGTACAACTGGACATGGCTAGTTGTCTCTGTCCCCCTTTCTTATTTTTAAGGACCTGTTTACTGAATTCAACAGTAAAATCCCATTAATAATTAAATATTTAATTTTCTTTAGAGAGGAAAAATAAGATAAACGCTCTATTTTCTTAGGTAATTCATGGTTATGAATTGAATGACTTGCTTAAAATCAATGATAATAAATAATGTATAGGATTCCTTTTCAGCCACCCCGTAAATACTGAGTTGATTGAAGAAAACAGAGAACATACTAATGGAAATATATCTTCAGGCAGTGGTAAGATTTTTCTGTGTATGTTCCAATTTATATGACATTGATTTCACACTTCCACTGGTGAAGGAAGCCTTGTATCAATCATGTATTAACTGAACACATGCACCAGCAGGCAAGCACTTAAACAGAACTTTTCCCCTTGCTCAGTTGCTGCTCAAGGCCCCCATTGCAAGGTCTGTGTGACACTCCTTTGCCATGCCTACAGTCCTCCACATCTTTCCAGGATTAGGACCCACAGTTTGCAACCATTACTTCGGAGGGCTCCTTCTGCATTGTGTACATCCCTTTGAGTACTGTTGTTGTGCTGAATCTGGTCTGCAGGTGTGCCTGGTGTAAGGATGGCACCCTGCCCGACTGAGGCAGAGAAGGCACTGCTGAGTTCCTGTTGGCAGGCAATGGCTGGGTTGGAAGCAACTTATTGTGTAAGGGCAGGAGGAAGGACAAAACTATAACAATATTTATGGCATGGAGGTAAGCGAGGTTGTGTGTGGGTCCTGGCTGGGGAATTTTGTAGTCCCTGAAGTTTATATCATCAAGATTATTAAGGTTAAAACTATCTGTTGATTAAAATTAGGACAGATCAATTACAGTTCAGTGGTTAATAATTTGGGCCTTAGGTGACACAAGTAACTTTTGTTTATTACACTAGGCATAAAAGATGGTGTGAATCTGGTCAGGAGGTTCTTCTGTCTTCCCTTCTCTGTGTTCCCATCCCCACCCTGCAAATAATCAAGTAGTAATATATAAGGAATAAACTGAATAGAAAATTGAGTAAGTATGTTTTGCTCAGCCATATATGCACAGATCCTGCTACACACCTGATTCCATTAGTTGCATCGATGTAAAACTAAACGCAAAGAAAATGATTCCTAATTGACACTGATGAGCAGCAAGTGTAATCTGTGAAACAGCCTGTGCTGTCAAAGAAAGGGAGTCTCACATGTGACAGCCTTTCAAGCTAAGTACAGTTCATCTGCTGGAACCTGCAGCAGCTTTCCTCAGAGAAAATAAAATAAGTATTCTATTTTCTTAGGTAATTTATGTTGACAGTTGAAGGTGTATGATGTTGCCAATAAAGGCAATAAGGTGAAGGTCTTTTTTCCTTTTTCTTTCAAGGAATTAAAAGCTAGAAAAAAAATATATCCCTTGAGATGGGAGCTGTGGTGCTCAGCACTGAGCGCCTGTTTTCAGATGTGGAAGGACAGGTTTGGCTAGGAGAGATCATCTCTGAAGCAATGAAGATCACTGAAGTGTGGGGTGATGCATCATGGATGAAGAGGGGTTTTCTGTGTTTTTGTCTGCAGTGATCCTGAAGCTCTGAGAAGAAGGTGAAGTGTTAAAATGAGGTCTGAAACCAGCAATAGTACTGAGAGCTGCTAAACAATGCAGTATTTAAGGAAGTCAATAAATTGTATAAGGTAATGAACAGATTTACAGACTTGGAAAATGGTGAAGAAGAAAAATGCATTTAGGTTAAAAGCAAGCAATGAGTTTCTGGACAGGTATGAACATACATCCTGAACAAAGGAGAATGAGGTTGGGAACACTGCGTGAATGCCTGCTATAAAACCAATCTCTCTGGCTTTGGAAATCTTCTGGAAGTGACATAGGCTTAATTATGTGAATACTCTGGCTGTTCTATTAAAAAGTTTCAGCACAATTCGTGAAGCACTCAGTCCAGAAATCACTTCAGACGTGAAGTGCCCCAAACTCTCATCAGTCCGTGAATTCTGAATGTGCCAGACAGTGCTGAGCATGTCTCTTGGGCGAGCACGTGGACCTTGGCCTGCAGAGTGCGTTAACTGAAAAGAGGACTATGCAAACAAAAATATTTGTAGAGAAAGTGCACTGAAAACCAGTGGGTCTGATAGTCTGTGCTGTCAGAATATGCTTATAAAGTGAAATAGGGTGGATTCACACCCCTAGTGGTGCTGATGGTTCCTGCACTGCTCTGATTTTTGCCTTACAGCTTTATATTAAAAGACATCTTGAAAAAGTGGGCATATGAAGATAGACAGCCTTATGCCTTTATTAGTTGCTCAGAAGGTATTCTCAGTCTTTCAAGGAGCAACAGCACATGGTATAAAACAATAAAAGAGCAGTTCCAGAAAGGCTTGGGAGTCACTGAAAGTAAATGAAGTGGGCAGAGTAGAGCCATAGAGAAATTGCAGACAGGAGTCAGTGGGAAACTCGAGCTGTAAGAATTCACTATAATGACCAGAGGAGAGAGACTAAAGTTATGAAAAACAAGAGATGAAGATCTCTGTTGGAGATTGGGTTTGGTGAGCATTCCCTTGGGTGAACCAGAGTTGTAGCACTGCCTGGTAGCACACAGCTAAGAGTCAAACCAGTGGGCGAGGCTTTGGAGTATGGGCATTCAGAGGCTGGGAACTGAGATCGCCTGGAGATAGTATCAGAAGAATATGATATTATTGCATTGGAATAACCTTAAAGTGGTAAAGAAGCTTTGTTAGAAATAGCAATATATTATATTTTGTTTCCAAAACAGATGTTTTCTCCTTGAACAGTGGCTTCTCAATTGATATTTGCTCATTTACTTCTTGGCCTGGAATGTCCTCCAGTGTTACTCTAACACTTTGCTCTAATCTCTTCAGACAGTGGAATTGCAGTTAGAACCTAGGACATGCTTGACTCTTTCCATATATAAAAGCACATCCCACTTCTGTTCCAAAGTATCATATTCCTCATTTGGATCATTTTTACTCCAATCTCTCTCTGTTTTTTAACTGAAAGCTCTCAAGGACAAGTAGTTTCTTAAGTGCTAATAATTGAATGGTTCTTAATCATTATTACTAATTACATCCTTTTCAAGCATAGAATTTCTCAGTTCCTCCATGCAGAGGTCAGTAGGAGAGTTACAGCATGATTGTTCTCTAAAGTGGAGCACTTTTGCAGTTTCCGTTTTCAAAGCATAAACTGAAGCTAAAACAGAAGGTAGGTTTTTATTTTCTGGCATTGTGTTTCCTTTCACTTCAGTGTTCCCCTTTGTATGTCACAACTATGGCCCCAAACCTTTAGGACTGTGAACACACCTCTCGTCTTAGTGACTCAACCTTTTATTTTATTTGCCTGCCTCTCTCACATCATTTTGACGATCTGCATTTCTTTCAAGGGAAAAAAACCCTGTATACTATTACCAAACAGAGCAGAGACAGAAAATCACAGAGGAATGCCCAGCGAAATTTTCAGAGAGGCGGAGGGCAGGCATCCCCATCCTTTACATTGCTGAAAGATCAACTCT
Source organism: Tringa solitaria (assembly GCA_026413425.1). Classification (NCBI taxonomy): domain Eukaryota; kingdom Metazoa; phylum Chordata; class Aves; order Charadriiformes; family Scolopacidae; genus Tringa; species Tringa solitaria. The sequence goes on along the minus strand of JAOXJM010000002.1, from coordinate 6,164,716 downwards.
GTTACTTTATAAAGGGTTATCTCATCAGCTGCCTCTTGATAACAAGGTTATTCCAATGAGATAATGTTATGCTATGAGTCACCTCCTCCCAAGAGGAGAAATTGGGAGGCAGGGCATTTTCACATCAGCTTTCCTGTAGGTAAACCAGAAAATGAGCTGTCATGAAATTTGTCTCCTGTAGAAACAGGAGGCAGAATACATGCATGTGTATTACATCACAAGAGAGGCTTATTGCAGAACAGTGTTTTTGTGTATGGGCTAATGCAATTCTGCAGTACTTTTTGAGTCTAGCTGAAAAATCACTGAGAGTGTAAATATCTCTTTCCTTTAAGGATGCTCTAAAGGAAAGCCACTTTTCCAGGGAGAATGAGGCTTCACCCTTTATCTCCTTGTGCGTGCTTTTTACTTACATGACTCTTGTTTCCTTCTGGTCTCAGACAAGAAAGGCTTTATGTGCCCATGTAGGGGAAACATCAGATGGTTCCCACCAATCTCTCCTTAACCACACTGTACATTGTATTTTCCAAATGCTCCTCTGCAGCAGTGTGGTATCATAGCAGGCGGACAGAGGGGAAGGATGGGTAAGATTAATGTGATCCCGTGGCAGAACCTCCTGTTTCCTTTGTTAGTAAAACATAAGGGAAATCAGCAGCAATCATGGCTACCTCAGACTGTGAGGTTATGGATGGCAGCGGAGGTTTTGTGGCCATTTCAGTGGCCTTTGGAGTCTGCTCTAACCAGCAGCTGCTGTCTTTGTCCTGCTTATAGTCAGCTCTGCAGCACCCGCTCTTACAGGAGAGATTCCAGGACCAAATGAAAAACCATGTTCTCCCCTCTCTCCCAAGCAGACCTTGATAGAAGTTGACTGAAACTGAAGAATTCCAGGCAGATTGCCTCCAGTTTTTTCCTGCTCAGTTGCAAAAATGTCAGCTTATTTTCACTGGCAGTCTCAGAATCACTGTCCTTCCCCATCCCACCAGCAAAACCAGTTAGCCTAAATGTGAATTGAGGTGGATCAAAAAGAAAGGCCTTTGAAGTCTTTGTTGTACAAGAAGGTGGAGACAAAAGGGCACAGTCACTTTTTTCACCTTGGCAAGTTACCTTTACAGCAAAATTTTAATTTAAAAAAAATTTTTTTGAATCTAGGAATCTATTTTACAACATAGGATTTTTGTTTGTTTTCCAGTGGTCTGTGATCTATAGAGGGATTTGCAATGCAGCTGCAGAAAACGCCAACCACAGACTAATGGAGTGTCAAAGAACATAATTAGATATTAAGACAGATGATACAGGCATCATTATAGGCAACTTAGAAAATTGCAACCTAGAAAAACTCCCCTTTCGTTGAGGATTAGTTATAGTTGAATGTTTTTCTTCCTGAAAGACCAGGGAGGGCAGAATGTTATGTATGTCGGTGCGTTATAGGGGCTTTCCTGTTGAGAGCTTCTGTGAGAGTATTGCTGTGATTTAACTGAGTCACCTTGCTGCACTCAGCTCAGAGGAACGCACTTAGGGGCATGATCTCTTCATGGCAAAACTGAAGTGTTCTGGCTTCACAGTGCCAGTGACATGCCTGAAGTTGAAGGAAGACTATCCAGCTACGTGACTATCACAACAGTCCTATTAATCTTACTAGGAAAGAATAGGTCTTTACATTTTTGACAGAGGACTTTTTTTTTTTCTGTAAAAGAAGTGACAAATTTTCAAAAATCATTAATTTTTACAGATGCCTATGAAGAAGAAAATACTTTACAATATTTAATGTTTCATCATTTATGGGATTTTCATTTGGAATTTCAACTTTTCAACTTTTCCTTTTTCTAATTTTATTTTCATATGATGCGAGTTAACATCACTCATTTCAAGTCAGACTGAATTTCAAGTGACCCGTCCTCTTCCTCTGCAGATTTAGTATCTTTTCTCACATGCAAGCTTAACAAATTACAAAATGTAGAATTTTCTGAAGCAAAGAAGAAAGTATTTAGTTTTGTCTGAATTTTGGTGATGTTTCAGAGTAGGTCTTGTGTATTTTTCTTTTTAGGCATAAACTAGGAAATAACGCACAGGGGTGTGACTGTCTGTGAAATGCAGATGGATACAATGGTTTCATACAGCTAAGAAGCTGGCAATAGGAGACCTGGGTAACTGCAATGTATTTCTTATATGCTGATTCAGTTTTGGCTCAGCAGTTAAGGGGTGACATCCCTGCTACACAAAATGCCAGAGCATTACTATATAAACAGTAGGGAACTATCACACAAACTTTTGGAAATCCTGCAAAAGTAGACTCACCGACTTTAGTATGTCTCTATGAGACTTAGAAAGAACAGATGTTCAAAGCAGACTGTGATTTGATCTGTGTTCCTGTGGAATACTCCCACATCGTTATATGGGCTAATGCTGCGTTTGTTGAAGGCAAGGAAAGGTAAAATTAGAAATACCTTGAAATGGCACTTCCACCAACTTAAACATTTTCTTCAGTGTTCAGCCTGCATTTCACTATCCCATTTACTGTATCCAGAGTGAACTTAGTTGAAATATCTTATATCATAAGCAAACCTCACTTGTTTCTCAAAGGGACAAGGCTCTTTGGAATCAAGAGAAATTATGAAATAACGTGTCAGAGAGGTGTGACTAATACATGCTATTAAAGTCTGATTTCTTTGAAGCAAAAAGGTTCAGTGTGAACTGCAGAGTAAGTGCCTACCTCTTAAAAGCCTGTAATAAGAAACAAAACTAAGTTCTGTATCATTTGATGGTAAAACCTCGTAAAAGACTTTGCCTTCTGGAGACTGATCCCAAGAATAAAATTAAAATCTCACTTAAAAGAGCAGAACTGTGCAGCAGGAAGGAATATTAATGCCTGTTTGAAAATTATTAGAAAGAATCCTGGAAGAAATGGCAGGTATGATTTTAGGAAAAAGTCTATTAGCAGGCAGTGCTAACTAATGCATGAGATACAAAAGCAGCTTAATAAAAGCACTGGCAGGGGGAAGTTAAAGCGCTGCATGTACATTTATTTGTATGAAGTCTTCATGTTGGGCACGCTTTGATCAAAGACAACAAGGAGAGTTGAGCAATAGTTTTACCAGTTACTGTGTAAGAAATGGCAGGAGCAATGCAGCCTTCACTAATGTTACCCAAACCGTTCACTCTCCAGTATGCTGTGGAACTGAAATCCTCTCATCTTCCTGTTCATTTAGTAGTGCTTGATTTCTCATCATTCTATAATAGAATAAGCATTCAAAACTTACAGAATGCCAACTAGCTGGTTGCCAGTGTATTTTGCAGGACTGATTTGACTGTGAAAAGCAGTGAGAGCTTAGTGTGACCTGAGCAACCTGGTCAATCCCATATCTGACCCAAAGTGGGACCAGAGTCTTCCTGAGGTTTCTTTCCAGCCCGAGTTCTCCTGTGGTGCGATGGATACTTGCATTATCACGGGCATGGAGTAGCTGTGTTCAAATACTCTGGACACGCTGAGCAAGGAAAGCAAACCGATAACGGCCTCCAGGCCAGGCATGCTCTAACGCCCTTTTTTTTCTCAAACCTTTATTTAATGCAAGTCCCAAACGGTGTCGCTATTCGCCTCTTCTCAAGTAAGAAGCAACAAGCCGTGGCGTAAGTGGCACACACTGAAGCAGGCTGACAGATTTTGTGTGTGCATTAGCCATAACATGCAGAGTTTTAGTGTTTTGCACAGTCATCCATATGCCACAGGTTACATCGCTTACATTTTCTTTTGTCTCAGTACCTGAGTCAATGATAATGTGTTTGTATTAATTGGTGAGAAATAAAATCAAGTGAAAATTCCCCAAGTTAAGATGGTTTTACTCCCAACTGTGGTGTGTCCAAAGCTGTATATCAGGACCTGCTTATGGAGAAATTCTCCACTGATAGCTACCTTTGAAATGCTGAATGGGCCTTTCATTTTGAGACCTAAAAAACTTACTCATTTGGAAAAAAGGTGACATAAAAGATAGGTTTCCTTTTGTAGCATCTCCTATTAGATGATGCTAAAATCCCACAGGAAATAATCCTGTCTGAAGATTTTTAGTAAAACTTACTCCTAAACTTTCCTTAATAGCACTTCTGTGTAATTGGAAAAACATCTTGGGTTATTGGTATTCAAGCAAGTGCACGAAGTGTGCCATCCTTACTTTAAATTAATATCTGATAAAGTCTTGAGAAGTGGTTCTTAAATTGGACTTGCCTTGTGTATTAATTGGGATTTGCTCTCAACTGTTCTCATAATGCTTGTGATGAAACAAATTGTTCCTGCAGGCCAGATGGTGCCTTTTGTCAGGTTAACTAAAATACCATGCTTGCTATATAGGAACAGTTATGCAAATAATTAATTTGTCACTTCTTTGACCAAGCTAAGAAAAGCAAACAACAAAACATCTACCAAAGCTCTGCCCAGACCTGGAAGTGGTTTATGGAGCTGTTGGATTAGATTCAAATCCTTTTGCTCTTGCTGATCTGTACCTTACTGTCAAGACTTCTCTGGCTTCAGTGGCATCATTTTTGGAGCAGAATAACATTCCAAAGTACAGGAAGAGTGAAGTGCAAATGTAATCACAGGTGGAGCATTGGCATTTGCCATCCTGACTGTAGCCAGCAGTGGTTTTAGCTTTTACTTGTTTGCTTGGAGACACTATCAGTGTGTCTCTCTTTTCCTCTGCTAGTAGAGAGCTCAGCAGTCCACAGCATGAGAGCCTTTGACTGGAAACATTTTTAAAAGCAAATACAAGGAGATGAATTACCTCTGTGAGAGCGATACGCACGGTGCTAGTCTAGAGCAACAGATACTTCCACATAGTGGGACTTTACCAAAGTTGATTTGATCCTGCTGACGCATTACTATAGTATCTCTGTGAGATGATGCACTAAAAAAGGCAAATGATGCATTATAATTTACTTTCCCTTTCATCTTTCTGGAAGCCTTAAGTACCGTAATTTATTATCACTATTTCAAGGGAGAAGCTGGGATGCTAATGCAGAAAAATACGATGGGAGTTTGAAATTTATTTTATCTATACAAGGATTAAAAAAACACAAACCTAGCCTTGGTTCCATTAAGAACCATTATCTTGTGCGTGCCTAAGTTGTAGTTCTAACCTTTGGAATGCTGAAGGATGTTGTTCTATTCATCAAATTTCTTTCAGGGCAACTGGATATGTCTTTTTTAACTGCTCAGGAAATAGGTTAATTTTTATAATCCCAGCTTTTTATCATCGTTATGGTGGCGTTAAAAACATGAGCCAAACTTGTCTGGAGATGACTGTTCTTGCACATTTGCCTTCCATTTATGCTCCAACCACCTCCTTTCTTTCTCTCAATTGCTGTGCGAATGCTGTACTCATAGTGCAAAACGTAACCCACAGAGGAGAGGTGTTTCATTTCACTGCTCCAATCAAAAACTTTACTAGGAGTTTGAGGCGGCAAACTTTTGAGGGACTTGGTTTCTTCATTAAACTGCGGCTAATCATGCGTCCCAGTGCTTTGGTAGAGGCATCACCTTGCCATTTTCTGTTCCCCACACATTATTTCTAGTCATCTTCTGAGTGAGGTATCTCTCTCCTATTTTCCACTCCCAAATGGTAAGATTAAGATCTTAAAGCACTTGTGGAGGCAAACACAGGCAGCGCTTCTAGATAACACCCGTGTAACAAAGTTGTGAGTTGTATTAACCCTGCCATGTTTTCAGGGTAAAATACAACCTAGCTGTGGCATGGGAGATTGGAGAACAAGTCATCTGGGTCATTCTATGAACAGTCTTTTCACTTTTTGGTTAAGTTTCTTTGTAGTCCCAAGACTGAGAAGAATGTGGCATAAAACAGTCAAGAATTTGAGGAAGCCTGAAACACTGCTTATGGAAACCAGGGCTGTCATTCAAGGTGTTAGTGTGCGCTCGGGAATGACATTTGTTAACTGAGTGTCTGCAGAAAAACCTCCCGTTGGCAGAAAAACCTCCTTAACTGAGAGCAGCTTGATAACTCCCTGCACCAGACGCTAGCACGAGGTGGTGTGTTTCCTGAGCTCCACTCCCCTTCTTAGATCTAATGAATAATGTAAGCGGGGTTTTTTATTGCTACTTACTGGTCAATGAATGGCAGAATGATGTGTGACCTGAATAAGTATTTGAGTGTATCACAGTCTGTAAAATTTTCTCTTTGCTATATAATGCATTTAAGAATATGTTAGGCAATTCAGAAAGGCGAAAGCAGTGAACTGGAATTGTCCCAGATTATGTGACGGGAAACCTATTTGTAGTTTACTCAGCCTCTTCTTTAATGTAAAGGCTAAACAAGTTTCTGATGAATAATGATATCTTCATATATTTTTAATTGCAGCTGACTTTGTTAAATGCCAACTAGGCCATATAAAACAATACTGAAAGCAGTAAAATAACGTGTGCAATTATGTATGGTGATCTGGACACACAAGATTAAAGAAAGTTGCAATAGATTTAACATGACAGACCATAAATTTTTTCAGTTAATGCCAAGAGAAGGATGGGGAATGAGCTTTTTCAAAACAGTAAACTGGACTTAAAGCTATCTTTTCTCATTGTGAAAGTAAAGTAACAACAGCCCACTTATTCATTCCAACTCCTAATTAGGAATTTTGTTCAAGATGGGATATTTCTGAGAGTGATTCAATCCATGCCAAGCCTGAAGCTGCATTTGTTTTAGACCAAGTGAGTTTTGATGCTGGTACTTGTTTGGCTTTGATGCTTTCACCACAAGAAATGTTTGCGCCTGCATTTGCTAGACTGTGCAAGACACTCCTGATAAATTGACCTAGAGGCTGTTGCTGTGGCTTTTTTGTCTCCAGATGGTTGATGCATTGTCTTCTAAAGCCTTCTTTCCCTGTGATCACTCTTCGTACAAGAAGGCAGAAAGTGGAAGATGACTATACTAAACATTTTCCCTATATTGCTTTATCTGATTCTTTTTTCCAGTGCATCACATTCAGTTTGTAAAAACCTCTGGTTTTCTGAATGCTACTCGAAATAGCAAAAATTCTTAGCTCTAAAGGGTGTTTTTGCCTCGTGCAATTCTTAATGTTGTTTTTACTCGTTGTCTTAGTGCCCATTTTTGTATGGATTTTATGGGTTTGAGATGCACAGTAAAAGCACAGCTGCTAATTCGTTCTGGCAATTTGGCTGGAAATTGCCAGGTACTGAACGCTCCCAGACGTTTTAATGGAAAGTTTCAGCTGGACTGTCTCAAGGGTGTGCTTATTTTGTTTAAACTGGTTCAGTCATTTCTCATCATTTCAGAAGCTCTTGGCTTTCAAGTGTAGATTCAAAACCACATCTATTTCATTAGTATTTGTGTTAATAAATACTAAATAAGTTGACGGCTTTTAAAGTACAGTAAGATTATTTGCAATTGACGGTATTTTTAAGAAGCAGGAAAGTTAAATGAGATTTGTTTTGTTATTATGATAAATTTCAGTTTTTGGTTTTGTCTCCTAGTTCAGTATGGGGAAAAAAAATTAGTAGCTTGGTGGTAACCATAAGGAGGAGATGCAGCGAGCTGTCTTCTGCAGTTGTACTCAATTAACAGTGCTCTCTCTGCAAAACTGTGAATCATTGTCTTTGAAGCATTTAGCGACCAAATAAACAGAGTTTTGCTAAAAGTTTTGCAGCTCAGAGTTTGTCACAAAGAACAACTGCATAACTCTAAGGCTTTGTAAAACATAAGGAGTTATTTTAACATTTGCACTTTTTTCTGTTTTTCATATCTCTTAAAAATATATTCATAAAGATATGCATGCAAAGATAGGCAAATTTTGGTGCCTTTGGTATTTATAGAAGAAGGTGTCCAACTTTGGGGTGGGATAGAGAATACTGTGTGTGTGTGCCCTGGATTGCACAGAGGGGAGAAAGCTGCAAAGGGGCTTCAGAACAAGCAACATTGAAAACAAAGTAAATTGGGGTGAGTAGCGGGCAGACTGGATTGTACATTAGGCCATTTCTACATCCATGGAAGCTATCTGTCCACATAAGACATTTTAGACCCTTGTCTGGAAAGCAGATCCATATGGGCTGGAGCATGATATAAGATCTCTGCCCTTCAGACAGGAAGGGTAGCTATCTCAGCAGATCTCAAAGAACAACCCTTGGCAGAGGTGTCCCAGCCTTGAGTGGTTTGTGCGTCAGTAGAAGATGCTGCACCACAGTTAGAAACCTGTGGTCGAAGTCAGCCAGTGTTTCATTAAGCTCATTGGTTGAATTTCTCGAGTGAAACCTTGATGCCACTGAAATCAATAGCAAAACTTCCACTGACTTTTACTCAGAGCAAGATTTCCTCTCTCATTTTTGGTAAGTACAGAGAAACAGTAACTACAAAGGCCAAGGTTTTCAAAGCTACCAGAAGGATTTAAAGTGCCCTGAAAACATGAATCGTGGGTGTTTCTTTGCCTTGGGCAGCTCTTGCAGTCTGAATTCTATGTTAATGGAAAACCGCGATGAAATATTAAAGACCCTCGGAGTCAGGACATGCGAAATTCACTGTATGTGGATTTCTGAACTGGCCGTTCAGCAAGGGCCAGCCCTCGTCTGTCTGTGCACAAAGGTACAATTCCAGGGCATGAGGCTTGCGTCGTGCCCAGGAGCGGTACTTTCCTTGCAAAAAGAAAATTTGAGTCGCAGAATTACCAGACACAGGCAAAAAACGTGAAGGAGAAATACACATAGGGTACCCTTGGGGTTGCTGACACTGAGTCAGGCTGCCAAAGAACCGAGCTGAGTAAGAGACAAATAAACTGTGTAGAATAATGAAGTTCTTTTTTCACACATGAGTGGTTTTTGATCTTTCCAACAGAGAAACAAGTAACATTGTCAGTTAATGAATTATCGTATTAAAACCATGACACAACCTAATTAAACACTGGTCATGTGAACATGCTGGTAGTAACTGCTGAAAATAACTTTTATTTTCCCTCCCTTCACAATATTCCATGTTTTGGTATTACATGGCAACAGTTCCTTTGAAGCAACACAAGTTTTGTTTAAGAATTTGGTGGGTGTATAGAATAGGACTGAGTTCACCTGTGAACTGTAGGAAGTGCATCTGCTTGAGATTATAAAGTACCTTAGTGCTGCCTGTGTTCTTTAGGTTAATAGGGCAGGGACTTACTTGCACTAGTTCACAAAATATTATTCCCATCGTAACAGAAAGCAGCAAGAGTCCTTGAGAGAGGAATGTGACACCTGTGCCTGTTCCCTCATTACCAGGTTCATAAAAATGTTCTTGTCTTATTACAACAGAGAAAAGCCAATGTTTGAATGTTTTGTAAATAATCTAAATCAGTCCTTGCTCTCAGGGATGTAGATGCTGTTTGGTAAGTAGTTTTTTTTTCCAAACAGAGACACTTTTTATAAAGGAGAGGGGAGTGGAAGATTCCCTACAGTCCCCCAGCAAGTTAGCCTGTCTGCACAAGTGTTTAGTACTTGAATATTGTCAATGGGTGCTATTTCAAACTCTAAAAATAGCTTGGACCTTTCTTGAACAGCAGTGACCATCAGATCAATATGGTCCACTATCAGTCTTTGTTCCAGTCTTGAGCAATGTCTTCCAGCTTGAGTCTGACTAGGACATCACTCTCCTGTCACAGTCTGGTTGCCTCATCTGTCAAGGGTATGGGATTTTGTTAGACATTCGTTTGCTGAATCACAAGCTGACTTTGTGCTTCTTCCTCCTCGTCACTCCCAGTTTCAAAATCGGAACAAAGCTAATAAATTCTGCTCCCCAACTTCCAAGAGAATCAAATGAAGAGAACTCTGGAACTGGGAAAATTTACTAAAAAGCCATTTCTTTTCTTTTCTCCGTTTTGTGCCAGAGGTATTGTGTGGTCTTTGAGTTGCAGACCCCAAGGCATGCATTCAGAAATACTGTCTGTCCTTTATATATTGCTCTGCGGCACAGAATAGTAATGGTAAATGTATAGTTTCACTTGCCTCAGCCAATTCATTGAGATCAAGAAGTTAAGCATTACATGTTTGTAAGTCCTATTCTCTACTTTTTTTCATAGAAGAAAATTGAGAGAAAATCGTATCTGAAGTACCTCAATGATAGAAAATTGGTTTTATGTTTTGTGTGTTTGAACTGTGTTTTGTGCTTTTTATATATTTATAGTGCTAACAAAAAAGCCTCATTAGGTAATACAAGTTATCAAGAAATAGAAACTGTCTTAGAGGTTACCTTGTTCCCTGACTAATTGAAGTAAATATTCACACAGACCTTAAAAAACCCTTAAACTAAAACATACGTGTCAAAGTCCCCGTATACAGCAAATCCAGACCTGTTCCAGTGAAAATGGATATGAGTTAGGCCTTTAAATACTGATGGTTCTGTAGGTACAAAATAAAAGTAATAACAATTTCAACAAAGAAATCTCCTAGAAGACTTTTGGAAACTGGATGTTGCGTTAAATGGAACTAGGTAGAATACAAAAGCTGATAAAACAGTGAAATCTGAAGTGTAAGTACTAACAGACCTTGTATTTGCTAACTTCTTTCATGACTTCAATGTTGCCAGCCTGGCAGAGTGTGGCAGATCAACTTTAATCTCTGGAATGGCCCACAACTTGTATCCTTTCAATATGTAATACAAAGAGAGAATAACTACTTTCTTTGTATCTTGAAAATAGGTTTTAAAACATATAATTAATGTGGAGGCCAGCTACTGAACAAGGACATTTTATCCCTCCAAAGAGGGAGGATTAAGGATAAGTGCACAGAAGCACTGCCAACGCTTCCATTGATTCTTGTTGTTTTACTCTTTGTTTTCAGGTATCTGTAACCTCAGACCTGCAATTAAGAGAGTAAAGGGAAGGAGAAGAATAAGTTAATGAGAATGGAGGTTAAATTGACATAACCAGTGTCACTGAATGGAGCCACCTGAAAATTTACAAGTGCAAGAAAACTTCCTGCTGCCAGAGGGAAACAGTCATTTCGACAGTCAGTTTTTGGCTGATGTTCTTGGGTTTGGGTAAGTGAATATTTTATTGAGTCGTGGTTGTGAGGCTGGATCACTGAACTCACTGAAAACTATGTGCCATGTGCAGGTGGGAGAACCCAGCAGATGCGGCAAAAGGTAAATTCTCCAGTTCAGTTAACAAAGGCACCATGGTTTTAAAATATTAAGGCCTATCCCCACCTTGGCAATTCTTAACAGCGGTGTCACTGATAATTAACTTCCTTTGGTAGCAAAACAATGATGTGATCAAGAGAAGGAGATTTCTGTCATGTAGGCTGTCCTAACAGACAGTACTCAACAGTACTAACAGTACTCAAAGAGGAGGGGGGATGTCTAGAACTTTTACTGGAAGATGAACATCATACTTAAAGGTGTGGTATTGGGTCTGTACATTGTTAATATGTCATTTATAGAGATTTTATGTTGACTTGCCAAATTAGAGAGTTTTGTCATGTGGAGAGCTACACAACGCAGAATGGCATGACACGTTCTCAGATTCAGAAGAGCAACAAGTTGGTTTGACAGCAGTTGTTTTTCTCTACCAGAAAAACTCTACTTTTCTTAAATACATCTGATATACTGCATGGCCTTTATTCTTCTGCCAAATTAATTATGAAGTTTCCCTTTTCACTCTGCCATCACTAACATTATTTTATCCAGGGTTGAGCCTCAAGCTGCCCAGCTGGGCTCTATGGACCCCAGGCAAACCATGCCAGGTAGCCGGGCTGTCCCTGTGCATCCTTCCCCAAGCCAGGGCAATTCCTGCTCCACACCACAGTTCCAGCTCTTCTCTTTCCTGGGTTGTGTTTTTCAGGGTGTGTGGCATGTCCATTAAACTTACGTGGGAGATCTGCTTATGTAAAGATGGCAGAACAGTCCTCTTTATTGCGTAGGGATAGAACATTTACTTGTACATACCAGAGTGCCACCAAGGCCACAGCTGTGCTTCATTTGCTGTCTGGTGTGTGCTCTGGAGAAGTGCAAAGGCAGCCTTTCAAAGCTGAGGAAAGAATCCTGCACATCAGTTATCCCCATCTTATTCAAGTTTTTAGTAATATGGTCTTCTTGGATCTATAAGTAGATTATAGGTAAAATACTCTGATCTCCATACTTGCATGGCAACCTACCTGTGAATTCTATATGTGTAATGGTAATCACAGCTAATGTCGTTTTTCTAATGTGCTTACAAAATTCTAGGGAGACTTAATTATTATTATTTTGCTCTTATGAGGTTTTTTCTGCATAAATTCTGTGAAATACTGTTTAGCTTTTTGCTAGTCTGTCAAAGAGACGTTCTCAAGGGAAGGTGGCACAATTTTTCTAAGGCCAGCTGTATTCTAAAAAGGAAAAAAAAAAGTCTCTATTTGTTTTTAAATTGTTTTAAAGATGGGTTTGGGAAGAATTTGCATTTTCATTTCTTTTATAACTATAACAAACTTATGCTGAGTGCACATCCCCATGATTTTCCTCTACAGCATTTACTATGGCACAGCAATTAAAAAAAAAAGTCATTTAGTTAGACCTGCATGTAGCAATGTTTTGTTGACAGATATATTGTCTCAGCAATGCCTCTAACACACTGTTGAAAGTAATCCAAGATGGAAACTCTACCTGTTAGTTGTCTCTTGGTGATGTTTATTATTGTATACCCTGCCTCCTAATGGAGACAGGTATTCAAGAAAAAAGTTCAGTGATGTTCCCACCAAAACCCTTTTTCGGCATACTGAATTTTAATAATCTGAACAGAAAAACTGGTTCTATAGTTTATTATAATGTTTTAATTCCAAGTAACTCTTTAAAATATTTTAGATATTTGGAAGAAATAGTGCTTTGCAAATAATTTATAACCTTGCAGAGCCAGTTTAGTAGACAAACAGCTTGTTTTGTTTGAACATCTAGCAGAGGATTTGGATTACTTAATTATCATCAGTTTTAATTCAACTGAGTTTTTCCTCTGAGAGGAGAGGCTGCTGCATTCTTCTACATACAATGGAGAGTTTACTTCCTACGCACAAGAACATTTTTCCCTCACACGTTACCTCACGTTTCCAACACTGGACACCGACAATACACTGCACGTTTCTCACCATCTTCCTCTAACATATGAGAGTTTTTGGGAGGCTGCCTTGAATAATGAGTAGGGCCCTTTGAATTGTAGTGACTGGGTGGTGACCCAGGTCATGTCTTCTGGTCTATGTTTGCCAGATGTGACCTTAGATTTGGGAAGAGGCCGCTTATTTATAAAGTAGTTACAGATTAAAAACCTACTGTCCCACAAAAGCCCACTATGGGCTTTGCATATCAGCATATGGCTATGATGATATATTTTTTTAAACCAATGAAAGAAACATATTTAAGGAAATCATGTGTCTGTTTTTAGTCTCAAGATTTGCTGGAGATGGAATTGATTGGAGTCTTATTTCCGTCTTTAAGTCCATCAATTCTACTTTATCATTATGTACTGCCTTCCGGCAATTAATTAGTTAATTAGCTTTGTCAATCTCTGCATCACTGTGTTTTTATGAACCACTTTTATTTCTCTGACTGCAATATTTGGGGAAAGACTAATGGTTTGAAGATTGTTGGAGGTCCACAGTCTGAACGAAAAATAAATAAATAAACCAACCCAACTTTGTTCACATACACAATATTAAGGAATCAAAGCCCTGGCTATCCTTCACTCCTTAGGATCTTTTTGTTCTTTTAAGATTAAATTTTCTCAAAATACCTGTGCTAATGAGAGCTTTCTAGCAAGGCAGAAATTTTGTATTGGTTACAGTAGTAAGTGGTATTGAGAAACATGGGCTTAAATAATTTGAAAACTTGTAAAACTATTTTAACATTGTTTTAAAATTAACTTCAAAATTAATGCTGTTTCTAGATGTTTATTTTACATACATAGAAGAAATAATAACAAAAATGTATATAGGGAATATTTTGATGAGTTTTCAGTTTCTCTGATTTTTAAATTTTTTTTTAGAGCAGAAATGAGGATTTCCTTAATATACTGCCTAGCGAGTTTGGACAGCAGTTGTAGTAACAGCAGGGATATGAGCAGGGTCAGTCCACCGGAGTCCACAGGCAGCCATACAGCAGAAAACATTCTTTTCATTATTTCTGCTGTCTCCTTCTCAGCTCTTCACTCACTGTGGTTAATGGGAGATAGATCTGAAACACACAAGGGAAATAAAAAGGACAATGATAGAAATAACAGACAATTCTTGATAATAATGGGGCACTGAAGATACACCAGTGTGTTTGATTTGTTGTGGTGTCTTATAGTAAACATGGAAAGAGAATACTGCTCTTGGGATATTTTTTCCCTGTCTATCTTAACTTAAAACTTGAAGGAAAGATAATGAGCAGCAAGAAAATTCTTCTATCTGCAATGTTATCCCTATATTTTAATATTCTAGGTGATGGAATCAGGAACCTGATTACATTGCTGTGTGCTTGTGGTATGACTTAGGCCTTTATAAACATTCTCATTTTGTAAAGAAACTGTTCCCTGTTATTTTCAGTAATAAAAGTGTTACCTCTTTCGTATTTTAAAGACTGTAAAATGGTCCTAAGTGTGCTCTTCCCCTCACCACACCTGAAATCTCTTATTAACAATTACTGCTGTTTAGTATATGCAAGTAATTCAGGCAGAAGCCTAATTTTCATGCCCCACACCAGCTCATCACGTCCAGTAAATGGCCACACCTCATCCACTTGAAGTGGTTTCGGGGGCAACAAGTGAGAGTGTCAGCAGGAGCCTGGATAAGGATATGGCCACTGAGGCAGAAAAAGGTCGAAAGAGGCAAGATGACCAGTAGATTAATAGTCAACAATTAATTTATCTGTTCTTATTTGCCTGTTACTCAGTAATACCACCATTTATTTTTAAGCATTGCCTTATAACGCAGAATTTTTCCTACCTGAAGTTTAGCACCTTGTTAAGTTTGCCTTTGGGTCATTACTGCCTTTGGATCGTTATTTGTTGACTTGTGACTGCTCTGATTTTATAAGATGCTGAGTGTTCCTGTGCACTGTCTCCAAATGGAGTTCTGGCACAATGGTACAGACTTGGATCAGTTATTTAACCTACAGCTGGAGTTTTTTTCTGGGTGTCTTTCCAAAATGACCTGTTTTTGTGGAGGTAACCAGGTCAGAGCCACTCTGTGGATGCATGTTTACATTAATATGGAGTTGCTATGCTTATAATTTGTGGTTAGACACTGTGCAAGAGTGTGTTATCATTGAAAAACCAATGATCTTTTCAACCAGTATTTTCAGAGTTGATTGCTACTATCTATAACTATTCAGAGCAATTAACAAACATCTGAATGAACATAGACTGGGCACTCAAACTGCATTAACAATACCCTGCAGTGACTCCATACACTAGCCATATGGCTCTAATTAAGGCGTCTTAGTATTTGTGTTTGCACACTAGGGAAAAAGAAACAGATACATCTTGGATGATAATTTCATCCTCCTCTTCACTGTGCCACTTTATGCCATAATTAAGGATATATACACATCTTAACTGTGCCTTTCCACTTTTAATATCTATGGATTTCTTTTGAGTACAAGCTCAAATCCAACGTCTAATGTTTGAATTGGGGATAACTGCAACAGTAAGGTAAGGCACTTTACGGCACACCAACAGTTCAATTCCAAACCAGGCCCTTGCCGTCAGCCAGCTTCTCCCAGGAAACTCCCTTGATCTGGCTTTGCTTAGTGTCAGATGAAAATATTTTAATGAAAACTAAGCAAGCATTAGTACATATCAAATAATGGTTCATTTTCCTTTGACTTTTCTGGTCAGATTCATCAGTGTATTCTGGCTGCTGCATTTGTTTTGAGGAAGTATAAAACCTCTTCATCATATTTTAAATGGCTTTATTAGTGTTTGAAATATCCAGAGCTGCAAAAAGAACTTGAGGTTTTATCTCCATTTCCTTATCTTTTGTTTTTACTTTCCTGTGTCTTTTTTTCATCTTTCCATGTTTCCCTATTCCTTCATCCTCTGTGTTTGCCTCACACTAACACAAACGATGTTCTGCATGTCTTCCCTGCAGCTCACTTTCCTTTCATCCAGAGCTATGCTATTTTCACTGCCAGTCTTATTTTCCCAGCCCTGCTTTTTATTTCCTATCTTCACTACTGAGATGTAAAGGAACAAGTCACTTTTGAATATAAATATTTTGCACTAATAGATATGTTTTTGTCCTTCTGTTGTGAGATTTCAGTGTAGTCTGTTTGCAGGGGTCAGTGTTTGCAGATGTCAGCTTTACAGAATTTTCTTTGTTCAAAATGGCTACTGGTTTCCAGTGTATGGTAACTGCCTGCACTGAGCTTACCTAAGCTGTTCATGCTCTTTATTAACTAAAAAATTGTGGCAATTAACACACAGTTATCATTAATAACTTTTTTAGTTACAGTATAAGCATTTTAATAAATACATGGTTAAGAACAATGCTTGCTACTTTTAAAAGGCCTTACCTACACAGCTAAGGGTCTTCAGATAAAGCCAAAACAAGATTAATGTCTTTAAAGAACTTAACTTTTGGTCAATTTTAATCCCTGTATTTTTTTAGAAGATACTGTTTCAAAATACCATCGTGTGGTAACCAAAGGTAGATTTTTAATTTTTTTTTTCAAATGGAGGCTTTTGAAGGAAAGGTTCCTTTTTAGCATGCTTTCAATATAGTATATGCAGTCTTTCTACTTGATAAGAAAGAGGAATGAGAGACAATTTATCTAATAAATCAAGACAGCTTTGATTTAAAAACTTTAAAGCTCAGCCTGTTCAAAACCTGTATTTTTAAGAAATGTAAATATCTTGTTCAGGTCACTAGACCCTCTTCAGAACCAGTGTCCTTAGAGCCAACGTGCTTTGCTCACTGGACCGACAGTTTTACTGATTTTGAAATATTTCTGTTTTGCTGTTTTCTTGACTGCCTGGTAACTCCAGCTGTTGGCTACTGCTTGTTACATTTATTAATAAAGTGAAACATTTTCAAGTCTACTAATCAGTTAATACATGGAAAGGAACTTCCCGTGAAAAGGGTGTGTGTAATTGTGAGAGACTATACTGCTTTTAAAAGCAGGTAGTGTTTAAAAAAATAATTTCACAATAACTTGCTCATGATACTTAGATGTTCTGTGTCTTGTGTTTTCACAGGAATGGTATGTTTGCTGTTATACTAATGAAAATATCCTCTCTTCTTATTGAGTTATATTTTAAAGTTTCTTCCCTAGAG
>JAOXJM010000002.1:6125127-6143117 GCA_026413425.1 Tringa solitaria | reverse complement strand
GGACTAGATGATCTCCAGAGGTCCCTTCCAACCCCGTATCATTCTGTGATTCTGTAATTGGTCATTACCATGTCACTTGGAGTTATCTGTAATATGCTGGCACTTGTACTGGGGTGGGGAAAGGTTTGGATGTTGTCTTGTGAGACAACAATCTGCTCCTTTATCCATTGGTGCTTCTTTCTTTTTTTTCTTCTCCCTGAGACTGTTTAAAGGATATTGAACTACTTTTTATTCTGTGATTGAGATTCTGCATGCATTTGAGCTGGTTATTTCTATGACAATTTATCCATAAAATTACACTATGGACATGCCTGGGTTTCTGAAATATTGTCCAAACCAGTCATTTATTCAGGATGGGGAATGTTGTCCTTGTATTTTTAAGAACTGTGCTACTATAAATAATAAGGAGAAGTAAATTTGGTTGTTTTTATTGTTTTATGTAGAGCAATGAATAAACATTAAAGGAATAAGTAGAAGCAGGATGGGAAAGAGGGAAGGACTGAATATAGAGGAGATTGCTTTAATTAAAATCTGTGAGAGCCTCTGATTTCTTTGACATTTTAAATTGCGTTGAGTTGCAATGTAATTTAATTTTGAAGTCATTTAAGTAGTCCATTTTTGAGTATTGACTGATTATCTTTTGCTCCATATACAAAATTTGAATGACAATTTATCTTATTATTGGAAGAATAAGTACTGCAGCATGGCTTCTACTTTTCAAAAATATTTTCAGTCAGTAATCAAGCCAACATCAGTTGTGAATTAATGGAATAAAACTCTAATGGCTGCAGTAGGTTAATAGAACTACTGTTAAATCTTGCACCTAAAGTAATAGTCTTATATGAGCTGTTACAGTACATCAGAAAGTTGTTCAACAGTCCCAAATTAACTCCAAATTTTCTTACTCTTGTAATTTAATTTGGACTTTCTGTGCTGATTTGCACCTAGATAAGTATGTGTAATATTTCTGAAATCCAGCTCTGTTGGCATAGTATTGAGTCCCCGTTCACTGACTTCAAGGCAACTTACCTTGCTTGACTCTTTTGAGTATCACCTCAGATGTCTCCTCCAAACAGAAAATTCACTAAATCATTATTCTGTAAGTAAGTTGTAGTGGCTTGGCTTGAGTTAGCAGATGATGTTTGGACATCTGCTTTCATCAACCAACAATTGTCGTGTGTCTGACATCATAGCAGATGCCGTGCTCTTCTGTTGAGGGGTCTCAGGGCTGGGTGATGCCAGGCGGCTGGTGATGACAGATATCCTTTGGAAGGAACGGAGGAACACCTCAGTAAGGAGGAGGGGAGTGCTTCAGGCCACCTGATTTCATCCCCTCTGCCCCTTGTGTGGTCTTGCCATAGTTGGATAGAACCACCTCCTCCTGTGCTGGGAGTGCCTTGGGACATGAGACTTATCAAACTGTTCTGGGAGACTGTGCCACGTCTCTGGGCACAGATCAAAGTATTTACATTAGTGTGCAATTTTATGTATACACACGTGCATAATGGAGTGAACTAGCTCAAAACAAGCATAGGAGTATAGCAGGAGCTTTCAGGAAAATGTGTTATTTCAACATAGCTCATTTGCCATCTTTATAACTGAAATTTGGTACTCTGAAACGTTATTTTTTTAATGTAGAAAGTAGTGACCATTCTTTCACTTCCAAGGTTTATCTATCAGAATTAATAGTTGTCCTGGGAAATAATCCATTTCTGGAGTAGAAAAATCTTGTAAAAGCAAGCTGGTTTTCAGGCTGTTAATCATTCAGATCAGGTGCTGAAGCTTTACAACATCTACCTGTTCCTGTCATTTGTGGGCCAGCTGTGTGTTTTCTGTCTGAATTAGACAGAATTGCCTCTTGTGATTTCAAAGTTAATTTGTGAATTTTCCTGATTTGTACATCTTGTAAATATTCACCTTCCTTTATTTTCCCCTTTCACACTAAAAGATTTAAATTCATGCTAGAATTACCTGTTATTCAAATGTTTGTTCAGCAGTATTATGGTTGTTACCCCTTTACTGTGCACTTTGTAGATTATTTACCATACCTACTTTATTCAAATAAAATTATTTTACAGCTGAAGGTGTTGCTCAATAAAATATGGTTAAATCATGGTTTTTCATGGAATATCAAATTAATTGGATCTGCAATCTAACCTCTCAAATATTTTAAATTCTCATCGTGCAACGTCTTAGGGAGTTTCCTGTTTATTTGGAGCTAATTAGGTCCTTGAATTAATTGCAAGTGTGACTTTTGGCACATGCAGAATATTTTTGTATATTCCGGGAATGAAAATGCCAGAAAAGCACTTAATATTTTGAACATATTCTTCTTAACGGATGATTCCTGTTCTATTACAATGTAAGAGGAAATTGTGTTAAGCCTTAAAAAAGCCATGCAGTATCTAGATGTGGAAATAATTTCAGAAGCTTTCAACATTGATCATTTTAGTATACACCACAGCTTGAGCTGATGCAAAGTATGTTTACTTTCATGAGGCTACTGAGCTTGCAAAGTACCGGCAATTTTTTGTCCTGCTTAGAAGAAAAATAGATCCAATGCATACATTTTCTCCTAAGCTGAGGGTCTTTTAAAAACATTCAATAACAAAAAATATTCCTGAATGTGTTTAGAGGAGAATTTGTACTGTAGGAGTTCTGTAAGAAATGGAACACCTTCATTTTCATGTAATTTTCTTTTTGATAGAAACAGTGGCTATATATTGCACTTTTGAAAGGAACATCTGTAGTGCTACTCCATCAGGCATCTAATGTATCCTAACTTTTTTTCACGAGATGAATGTTGAAGTGATATGCTCACATGGAAAAGGATCCTGGAAAGATCCCTTAATCTACTCTTCACCTTTAAATTAATTTCTGGGTCGAAATAGCTTAAAAACCAATCAAATGGCAATAGATTGCGTGGGAGTTGTGGTTCCTGCAGCTGTACCTCTTGTCGCTTCAAAGCAGGCAGCCAAGGGATGTTTATGTAGAAGGAGCGGGCCCTTGGGAATCCCTGCAGGCAGTTGCTGTAGGAAGGTGGGTGATTCAGTGTGAGGAGGTGGTCTTTTTTCAGCAGATGTAGTTTATGTTAACATAGAGCTTGTGTTCTGAAGAAACACAGAACTTGTTACTGTGCTGTTTACATGTGAATTAGAGTAAGATAAGCAGCGTGGGGAAATAAATCCATGGGCTCTCTAGTCTTGGAAGGAATTCTGTTTGGATCAGTTCTTGATCTAGACGTGTGCTGGGAAGAGAAAAGGGGTGAGTGACAAGTCTCATGCAAGGCAAAGACAGCCTGGGCAGTGGCTGCCACATGCATGATGCTGCTCAGGAGCGGGGCACGCGTGGCCTTCGCAAGGTGCCACAGGGCTGTGGCCACAGGAGTGTGTGCCACAGGGGTACGGCTGTGGGCAGGCTGAGCATTGTCACCTGGGACACGGGCAGCCCCGTCCTCACCTTTTGGGAGCCTTAGTTTGTAGCTGAGGTTCCAGAATCACTTTTCTGTCTCTTCTGGCATCTCTCACAGGTTTAGTTTTAAAAGCAATAATAGAGCTTGTTCAGGTGATACCCTGTTGTGCTGCCATCAGTCACTGTCTTAACTACCTTGTAGTCACTGATCTGTCCATCTAGACTCGGTGAGCTATGTGACTACCCCATATTTTCTGTTTCCAGGATAAAGTCTCCCATCTGGAAGAAAGAATTAATCATTTACCCTATATTTATGATCCTGCCGCTGTTTCCCCTCACTTGTCCCTTTACAGCTCTTCACTGTCACCAGCAGAAAGTACAGGTAGTGGAGGCTGTGTCAGTTGAGTCACCTGCATTTCCCTGCCCTGAAGCGTTGCCCGTCTGCCCTTTCAAGTGGTGTGCCAAGGTGTCCTTCAGCTTCTTTCTGCTGATACCTTTGTGATGCCCAATGTCTAGGGCCTGTGGTTTCCTCTTTAAAAGATTCCCCAAGTAATTACCACTCTCCAATGTGTTTTATAATGACGTACTCGTGCTTCCCGGGGCAGCATCATGGCACTGGCAGCTCTGCTTCTTCTCGGGCTTTTGAGCCACCCCAGGCAGACTCTGCTGGGGTCCTGTTAAGCTGTGTTGCTGCACTCCATGGTGCTCGACCTTGCTACCTGCCTACTCCCTTACTCTGATCTTGAGCTGCTTCTGTCCCCTCTGCCATTTTGGTTCCTAATAACTAGAAGTTATTATTAGAACTGTGGTGTGGTCACAGGTTCCAACTTAAATTTTGCAGGTAGATGGAGCTATTACTTTTGTGCATTCAGAAATCACGAGTGATTTGTGCCTTCAGATCTCTCCTTGTGTTTGTTGTTTACTCTATTGATTCATGCTTTTTGTTATTTGCTGTCCCTTATTTTAACATAGAATTGAGAAAATTGTCTCTAAATAAGAAGAAATCTAATCCAATACTTATTTGATTCAAACCTAGGGGAGGTTTTTATGTTTCAGAAAAACTTGTCCATCTTTTTAATCTCTGCCTAAGGCAGAGAGAGGTATTGGGAGTGTGGGAAACCTTGAGAAGGTGAGATTTTTCTGCAGTTTCAATTCTGCCCAGTTAAAATGAGTTTCTATCAGCCTAATACTTCTAGTACAGAGATGCTTTGATAAACACTAGGGCTTTAGATGCTTAAATGAGCCTTTAATCGTTAGAGGTTTGCCTTTTTCTCTAGTTGTAGCTGTTCTTATAGAACATCTGCTTGTACTCTAGATGCTTTTAAATTCATCAGTTTTCCTTTATCTGAACTACTTCAACTTTATTTGTGTATTTTCCTGTTTTGCTTTTATGAGTCACAGTATCCAATTCTCTAAAGCATTACCTTGGTCTTTTATCTCCCTGTAAAGTGCTAGGTGATACCTTATGTACAGGATGTTTTATTAAATTGAATTTGTTTGCTTTGTATTATACCACAGATCCTTTAGTCTCTGTAAATCTTATCCTAGGCAGGTCTGTCCTTCCTTCCTTCCTATCCCCTCGCTCCTCTATCTTTTTAATCCAGATGTCTCTTGGCTGAGAGGCATTACTCTTACACAGCTATTGTAAGCAGAGATCAGACATCCTTGGCTCTGTGGTATTTCCCCAGCGAACACACTTGTGCCTTTTTGTAGCTTTCATCAGAGATACTTTACAGAGTGGAAAATTCTTGAGCTTAGGTTAGAGATAGTGGTGGAGGCAGCAGCAGCTCAGAGCAAAGTCGTATAAATGAAAAGAAATGAGATCTTCCCAAGAAGAATGGAGGGGCCAGAAAAGATCAGTAATTGTAAACCTCTGTCCTGGAAGGGGCCTTGGAAGAAACGGCCATTGCAACCTTCCTGTGGCAGGCAGAATCTGAAGGTAGGTGGTTTATTTACCAATAAAACTTTTTTTTTTTTTCTTCACAAAGTTAACCGTGCTGACTCTTTTCTTATTATTCTTCCAGAATGGAACATGATAGGCCAAATCCTTCTTCACTCTTCACTTTTTAAACCTTTTCATTCTCAGGAGCATTAGATCTAAGACGCCTTAAAATTTCTTCAGTATTTTTAGGAACTACGTGAGCTTGAAAAGAAAAGAAACCCAGCTTGATTCTCTTGCTGAGTTTGTGGGTCTAAAATGGTCTTTATTTGGGAAGAGAGTAATTGTGCTAGGGAATTTATAAAAGTATAAATTGTGAAAAGTGAGACTGCTCTGCCTAATGACAGTGGCCTTCAAAGAAACCAGTGTTTTCCATTTAATTTTGCAGTAAGGTTATTTCTCAGTCTCATGGTTATTACAATGTGCCCTACAAAGCAATTGCGAAACCACCTTATGGTCTTTATTTCTCAACTTGTAACTTTTTCATATTTTTAGAAAGAATACAAAGCTGAATGAAATAGCAGAAAATCAAAGTCCACCCACCTGTTTAAAATAGCCAAAGAAATAATAGAAGTGGACATTATAATTATCACCTGAAGAAAAATGGCTCGGGGTCATATTCCAGTACCCTGCAAAAAAGTGCTTGTAGTTTTTATTAAAAAGAGCACTGGTTTGGTGTTTTGTTTTGGAATTTATTTTTTTTTTGGCCTATTTTCTTTGTGTCGTTGGAGCTCTGATGCGCTCACTTAGCAGAGGTATTTGAAATGTCCATCTACTCTTTTCTCTTAAATCAAGTGGACAATAACACAAATGAAAAATATTTTCACATATGTAGTACTTGTGCTAAGTATCAACTGCCTGATCAAACAGTTTGCATTCCCATCTTTTGTGTCTCTTTTTGAAAACAACTCCATTTCACTTGTTAAATTTCAAAAACACTTTTGAAATGGAAATCAATCCTAAGTTAATTTAAATCTAAAATTGCTTGCATATCAGAACAGCCTGGTTTCCTTCAGGCATTTTATTATGAAGTACCAATTAGGGACATAATTTAACTTGTGAAATATACAAATCACATGGAATTCACATGTACTATATAAAGAAAAACACGTGTGAATACTGTAAGATTTATGCATTTCAGAAGCTAAATTGCCTATTGTTGTATTCGAGGGCCCCCGTGGACTTGTCTCGTTCTCATTGGCTTGTCAAGAATATAAAAAGGAACTAAAAATATAAACATCATTTGTATTAAAAAGGGAAAGTGAATCTAATGGGTGTTTGTTCATCTTCTAATGCTGCACAGATCTTCACATAATTGTACCTAGGAGATAAATAGGTGAAGATTTTTCAAAGTAAAATGTGGCCTTTTGGGCTGAAGGCCTAACTTAAGCTGTTAAGAGCTGATGCCCCAAATGCAAGATGCACAGGAAATTTTGCATCATGGTAATTTTATTGAGATTTCTATCCTCCCTCCCTGAAGCTATCTTTTTTGTTTATTAAACTTGTTTGTGTGTCACAGTGAGGTAAAAAGAGGTTAGATGATTTTTTTTTTTCTGCCTTCATGTGATTGGCATCGCCTTGGCCATCTTCTTGGGGGTTTAGGCAGGGAGATGAGCGCTTGAAACTGCCCACGTTTTGTCAGTTTGAGTTGAAAAGCTGACATTTCTGAATGAGTCTTGTATGAGTCTGAAAGAGACTTGTATTTCTGTAGAGGCTTTGTGATGTATTTAAGCATCATGTAATACTTCAATTGGTACTAAAATCTGAATAACAAATACCTTTTTTTTGGTAACAACTAATCTGTGTCATGGCGCACTTCTCATACAAGTGAGTTATTATTCCATCTATATAATTCCATGCATGCTACTACCTATTACTTCATCCCTACCCTCTAATTTATATTACCTTTAAAAACACAGATTTAATTATAACAATTTTACTCTCAAGATTAAATATATACTTGCCCAGAGAACAAAAGATAATAGAATAAAAATCAGTTAAGCAAAATCTAAATTAAATTCAAGCTATATTGAAATGGAACGCAGTTCAAATAATGATCACAAAGAAAAGAGGGCGAGTACTTTGCTTGTTGGGTTGGAGGAGAAATAAATACAATTGGTGACAGTCAAACAGCTTTTGTATGTACAGTAAGATTTTTGGCTAGATTAACATTTTAATTATGCTGTGAAGAAGAAAATATATCAGATGAAGTTGCCTGCCTGAAGCAAAACCAAGTCTCACACAGAATGGTAGAAGGGGGGTTCCCGCAGCCCCTTGCAGGGCACTGGCAGCTCTAGCCCTGAAGTGGGGAAGTGCTGTGGGTCGGCTGTGTGCGGTCTGGGGTGGGAGTTACTGGCCTTGAGCATGGCAAAAATCACGAAGGTGACATTTTTGCTTCGGCGAAGTCCTGAGGAGAAGCAGGAGGGAAGCAAAAGCCCAGTGAAGGCTTTGTCTGAGGGGGCAGGGGTTCACTTTAGTTTTATGACAGATCCTGCTTGTCTGCTTAAGGGGAAAAAGAGCCCAACTTTGGTGATTAAATTAATTAAGGTTCCTGTTCACCTTCTATACTGGTGCAGTCCTTAAAGATTAAGGTGAAAGTTGCTGCCTTTTTCTAGTTAAATAGGACATCTCTCTGGTGCGGTGGTTTCCCATTGGTGTAAAGGATAGGTTTGTGGTGTCAAGATGCATTTTATTTAGCGGGGGCTGCAGCCCTCTCAAGTAATGTTGTTCCCCATGTACAACAGGAGTGCTCCTTGTCCTGACTCCTCACCAAGGCTGGTAGCAGGACTTGCCTGGCACCTCTGCTGCTGAGCCCTTAGAAGCTGCTTGCAGGGTGGCCAGGGTTTCCCTTTGCTAGCAGTAGGACAGTGTGGGGCATCTGCTTCTGGTGGGAAGCTGAGCCATCCCACCTTGCTGTGGCCCTTTCCTAGGGGAAGACAACATCCAGATCCTCCCAGCTTGAAGGGTAAGGCAACACACATGGATGGCTCTAGTGCAAATGAGAAACCCCATTGTGTCTCAAGGCATAAGGGTAATTGAGGCCTTGGTACTGTGGTACAGGAAAAGAGGTGGGGGAAAAAAGGGAGTACCCTGACACAAGAGGAATCTTTCTGGTCTGTGGATCATAAGGCTCATGGGCGTCAGTGCCATTGCATCAGCACTCGCTTCAGGTTTGATTGCATACTATTTTAAGGACACGTGTACCACGACTGAAGAGTGGTTCTGTCTGGCAGTGGCTGGTAGCAAATGCCTGGGGAAACAGAGAAAATAAGAAGGAATGATGTGTCAGAAAACTACCAGTTTCCTGGAATTGATCAGAGATGTCTTCAGGCAGAGGTGATAGCACCTTTGCACTTAGGGCTAAACAGATTTTAAAAAAAAAACAAAACCACCACAAAATTTATTCATTTAAGTAATTGCTTACTGACCTCATTTAAATGGTAGAATCTGCAGCAACCAGGGCAATAATTTTCTCAGTTCAGGCACTTTTGTGAAATCTATTTCCCTGGTTTGACTCTACCATCAGATAACTTCATTTGGTGTTGCTTATTTCTTCTATATAATGTGAGATAGTTAATAGTCATTCCTTATTCGTCTTCCCCTGTCACTTATGAGTTGACAGACCTGGTTGGAGTGCTGCTTTTTCATGATTCTTCCAGATGACAGCCTTAACCTGCTTAATTGTTCCTTGCACAGAGTACCTTCAATCACACTTCCTGCTTTTCTACTTTCCTAAAGATACAGTGCATTAACTTTCAAAGAGGGAGGCCAGATCTGTGCGCGCTGCTTGAGAGGAGGGTTGAGCTGAGTGGTGACATGCTGATTTGTTTTCTATTCCTCTTCTAACTTGCAAGCATCACTTTTTTTTATTGTTATAATTTTGACTAGCAGTGAGAATTGAACTGACGTTTGCAGCCCTGTGGGCATGCACACTAGGACTCAGTGGATTATGTACCCCATTAGGGTAACTTTTTTTTGCCTTAAATCAGAGCATAGCATGTGGGTTAGGGTATTGCAGATCTGTGATACTTTCATAACAGAAATGAGGCTAATGGAATTGTTTGTTATAAATATAGCTCTCAAACTTCAGAGGGGGGGGGTGTCACATCTCAGACTTCCTTTCCTTCAGGATAAGAATTCATGGGTAAGGAGGTATCTTCTGGAGAGCTGATACTCCAGAAGAAGGGATTGAAAGGAGTCATTCCAAAATTGTTACAGTTGCATTCCAGAGGGTGGCTGGAGTTTGATCGCTATCAAAGCCTTAATTGTCAGGGCTATTAGTAATGAGGATAGAAGCTGGTCTATGTTGGAAAGTTAATGAGCTTCTTGTAAATAAACATGCTAAAGTGTGGGGAAGGACGAGGTTTTCCTGCAGGCATTAGAGGGAACATTTCTTTACAACTTGGATTTCAGTTGACTGTTATATAGGTGATTGGAGACAATGAAGGCAATGCAAAAAGCTGTCAGACCCCAGGATGATCTAGGAGGAGTTTTACCAAAAGTGGAAACTATATTTCCAGGTAATTATCAATTTATGAACTGGCTAAGCCAGTTGTCATACAGATATTTTACTCCAGCTTACAATGTGGTATGATGCTCAAAATTGGTTAGTTCAAATGTACCAGAAATAGTCAGCAAAACCAGAGAGATTATGTGAAGATACAGGTTTTTTTCCTTCCTTTGCATAACCGTTCTGGTATCATCACTACCCTTTTGATATAATCAATAGCTACAAATACAGTTTTATTTTTATTGTACAGCTGCAATATGATTTAAAAAAAATTCCTATTTATAACACATGGAATACAATAAAACCTATTTCAGTTATTCGAAACAAAAAACCCTGAGAAACTTTCTGCTTTCTTATAGTACTTTTCTGCTGTTAACTTTCACACTTTGCAGAGATACCAGTGGGAAGGATTCACACGGTTAATTTGGTCTTGCCCATCTGCTGGTTGCTGTTTTGGCTAATGCATTAAAAATTTACTTGTGTATGATTCTTTTTAGGCTGCTATTTATTAATGGATTAAGAATGGTCTTTTGAAGTGAACAGCATGTATGCAGCAAACCATTTTGTTCAATTTAAATGAAAAAGAATGAAAGAAGTGCTGTTAGCCTGGTTCTTTGAACATGTTTGGATTCAAACATTCGGCTTGAGGTATTGCTGTACTTTTTTTAATAGCATGCCCTGGAAACAAAACAAACAAATTTTGAGGGTTTTCTTTTACCTTTTAATGTGAAGGTTCTTTTCTTCAAAGATAAAACTAGCTGAGGGATTGGAAATGCTTCATGTGCACAGCCTCATGGCTCTGCTACATGAACATGATCTCAGCAGCTCTCTGCTGTTCTGCTCTTCTGCCCAGAGAGCAGGGCTGGTGCTGGCTGTATCCACACCGTGCTCACCAGGATGGACCTACAGCCAAAATAGCTGCCTCTCTCTAGTCCCTGCTGGTAGAGAGGTCTCTGGGGCAGTTTTGAGATGTGTGTTCCTGGAAGGAAACCTGAGGGTTTCCTGGTGCTGGAAATTCCTCTAAAGACATTTGCCTGCAGGAGAGATGCATCCTAGGTTCCTGTCTGCCCCTGTGGTGGCAAGGGAAGATGGGGCTAGAGCTTGTCTGGTGCTGCTGCCACCGATCTGGGAGGTCTCTGTCCGTGGCAGCATCTCTAGGTCTTGGGTAGGTAGGTTTGTAGGTAACTGTTACTTACCTTCAACATAGCATGGGGGTTTTCACTGCTCATTGCAAGAAGACAGGTAATGTGTCCGAGCACCAGTAATGTCCCAGGCTTATTTGTCTGGCAGATTTTGTGTATAAATTCAGTAAGTCCAAATAAATAATTAGAGTAGAAGTAGTAAACCCTGATGTATGCACTGAGACCAAGAACTACCATCTGGTTTTCTGTAAGGGTCACTATTCCCAAATGATGTTTAATACTCCTCCTCGTTCCTACTAGGTGATGGTGGTGACTGGAAGCATGACAAAGAAATGAGAATAGAAACAGCAACAGCATGAGGAAAACCAGTTCAGTGGAGCTTGGTTTAGCCTCAAGTTTTCTATTAAAAAGCGATATTGCATACTTGGCAGAGGCACTCATAGTGCAATGAAAAATATAAAGAAACCAAGTCAGTAGAAGTAGAACAGTAAAAATAGACTTCATGTGAGTGGAAGCTTCCTTTTTGTAAGGAAATGCTACATGGGGGATTCTTGTGCACTGGCTTGAAGAAAGCACAAGAAACCCAAAGGAAGGACTGAGTGGAGGCTGTCCTCCCCTTAGGCCTGTATTTGCTTCAGTGCCTAGATCAATCCTTTTGGGACAAGCAGGACAGGGAGGGGCAACTTCTATAATGTGCTTTACTTTCTGGATGTATCTCCTGGCTCCATGGCATAGTGATTGTTTGTAAGCATAACTTTCATTACAGCTATGCATTATTCACACAAAAAAAATTGTTTTAAATTATTTCTGCTTGGTACATTGATAACCGGCTGTTGTGATTTTTTTTTTTTTCCTGTGGATTTCTTGAAGCTTTTACTTTCTTTTTGGTAGGAAATAGATCACTTCTAGTCATGAAATTGCAGATCCTTAGTGCATTCCTTTTTAAAAACGGCAGGTCCAAATGCTACAGCTTGTATGATTTTGTGGCAAAGAACCCTTCATTTGCTTTAGCTGTATAAAATCAAAGAGATGAAACAGAATGTTTAGTCTGCCATGTAAAGAAAGCATTGATTGATTAGATTTAATCACTAAAGAAAGAGTTAGTGCTACAAGTGCAGCTCCCACCTCCCTGCCCTGACCCTACATAAGACTGTTCAGAGTGAAAATACCAAAAAATTTGATACTCATTGCTATTTTCACTGCAATGCTTCATCAATATAATGAAGCCAAAAATGAAGATTTAAGATGGAAATTTTCATCACTTCTTAGAAATACTGGGCAAAGAGTGTACAGCCAGTGTCTAACAACTATGCAGTTTAAAGAATAGAAATTATAGACTCTGGACTGGCTCCTTGAACAGTTTCCATCTTGATTCCTGTTTTGTCTCACTGTACCAGAAAATATTTAGATCTGCCTACAAAACTTCATTAAAAATGTTTAATTTTTCTTTACTGAAACTGCTTTCTGTATCATCTGCTCCCAAGTGGAAAATTCATTCCGTATTCATCACAAGGTGGTTATGGATGGAGTGGCATTGCTGAGTGTTGTTGACACTGTGGGTGTGCAATGTTGGTGACCATGTGAGGGATGAGCTGTGGGTGGCTGGAGCAGCTGTGACTCAAGGAGACCCTCTATGTTTGCACCTGCTTGCCTTCTGTCAGCAAAGAAGTCTGAACCCATCTTCGTGCGGATCTGCAGTCCTGGTCATAACTGAAGCATTCCCCCAGCAAGTAAAGCTATTGCATAGGTGATAGCTCTCCATTAGCTGTCAGAACAGATAGAAGAGCATTTAGACCAGCACTTCAAAGCTGCGATGAAAGGCCTCTGTTTCCAATTCAGACACGTGGCACACGGGCTTCTTACATTTGCTCAGTATTCCCAATTCACCATTAGACTGTGGCTGCTCTGTGCAATCTGTTTTGATCTGTTCCCATCTGCTCCAATCTGATGTTTTTTTTCTGAAAAATGAAGCTGGCGGTGTGTGATTGTTGCAAAGGCAATCAATTACTGAACCTGTAGAAGTGTTCTGCCTGGTAGAGACGGAGTGTGCTCTTACCAGGCTGACGTGTTTCTTCCACTCCTTCCCATCGCGTGGGTGAACTGCACCACGGGCGATTGGCACAGGCTTCAACTGGCAGAAGCAGAGGTGGCTCCAGCAGCTCTGCTGCTGTACATGAGGACAAATCAGAGGCTCCCTGCTGTATTTCATGTTTTGTGATGGGGGCTTTGTTAGTAAGAACAGCTACTTGTGGTGCGTGAGTGGCTAGAAAACTGTATTTGGGGAACAATTTCAAGTGGCCAACTCGGGACGAGAGCAGGATGTACTGACTGGAGTTCCTCAGCAATCTGTCCTGGGTCTGGTGCTGTTCAGTATTTTTTTTGTTTGTTTGTTTTTGTTTTGGTGAATGACTTGAATGAAGGAAGAGAGAATATACTTAACAAATTAGCACGTAATGCCAAACTTGGTGGGAACAGAATTCCAAATGAACTGGATGAATTGCAGAAAACCCCCTCCCCCCTGTCCCCCAAGCGTGCCATTTTACTGATACAGCATATTCAGCAGTTCAATGGATAGAAGAGTAAGAACAGCATCTGTGCAGACACGGGATACAGAATAGCCCTTCAGAAGAGAATGCTGGGAATTACTGTGCTCTGTTCACTTGACCCTCAATGGCATCAATGTTAAGCTTTTGCGAACAATATTAACGCTGCTTGAGATGTACGAGACAGATTCCCTTTTTTGCAAGAAAGGAATTGTCATCCCCCGGCTCTGCTTGTTATGCTCCAGGTGTAGCCAGAGGTATTGCAGCTAGGTCAGGCTCCAGCCTTACAGCAGGTTGCAAACCCAGCAAAAGTAGCCTGGAGAAAAGCAAAGAGTGATCAGAGATAGATGAAATGTGATCTTGGAGGGCTTGAGAGAACTGTGTTTGCATAGCTGTACAAAGATAAAATTAAAGGGGGAGGTTTGGAGATGACATCAGCTCTTGGATGCAAGGGAGATCTGTGGAGTACCAGGTAATAACCTGCTGCATTCTCCTTGTCTAGGGACAAGAAACACTGGACTTACTGCAAGAAAGATTTGGCCAGAGACTGGGGGAAACATCCTAGTGATAATATTGGTATTTGGTTTTTTGTTTGTTTTATTTTATTTTTATAAATGCTGACTCTACCATGTCCCCGGGGAGATTGTTCCAGTGAATGATTGTTCTGACTGTAAAAAATTTCTTATATCATGTTGAAAATCACGATGTGGGTCTGTAATGTTATGGACCTGTGACTGGTCTAATCCTGAATCTGAAACAGCAAAAACCTGAATGTCTTCACGTATGAAAAGAAGATAGTGCTTTTTTATTTGGGGGGAAAAAGAAATTGGATTTTTATAAAATATGTATTGTGTAGTAGGGACTTAGAATTGTTTGCCTTTTGCTGCTGTCTTAGAGAACAAACTTTCCTACCAGCTAGTATATGACAAAGCCCTTATGTGGCGTTGTGAGGGAAAATATCCACAGGTTACTGTGTTAGGCTTTAGATCTACCTTTGGTAGACCCTTAACATTTCCATCTACTTTAGTAGTAGTTTGGATTTTCACCAGGTGTATTTGAGAATACCAGCACCTACTACCAGATGATGTAAATAAATACTGCTTATTTCTACTTTTCAAATCTGCATATTAATAAATATTGTGCTCCCTGGATTAAAATTTTACATCGTTACACTGACATAGCAATTACAGCATGTATGATATATGTGAATCTTCATTTATTATCGTCTAACTTTAGGCTTTGTAAAAATTAATGTTTTGGAAAGCTGCTTACGTAAACCATTCTTCTAATGAAGCTGGCCCAATGAGAAGCTAGCGGTGGAAAGCAATTAAATGACACTGCTAGGCAGAGATGACAAAGATGGATCAAACTGTTCTGATAAGAATACTGATTAATTGTGCTACTTAGCTATAAACTTGTTGAAGTTTAGATGTTGCTCTGGTAATCTTTGTGGGGCAAGTGCCTTAACTTTCAAGGAGCAATTCAGTGCTACAGCGTGCAGGCTGCTATGTGAATCATAATCTTCAGACTATCGTGCACATAAATTAGTAATTTACTAAGTTATAAATATAGGAAATATTTTGTCATGATTATGAAAAATTAAGGCAAAGCTGTTTTGGCAACGTCCACCCAGTAATTCATCCTTATTGCTTTGTGACAGAATGTTTCAGGCTGCCTCTGGGAGGGAATTTGAAGAGTAGAGTCAGAATGACAAAACCCCCAACCGTAAGGAGGTCCTGTGGATTGATGGCTTTGCAAACAAACTGTTGGTTAATTGGATAGGGGGTGCATTTGTAGGAGCTGGAGGCCTTTCTGTATAGGAAGAGATATATGTCATGCTGAGGGCTCTGAAGGCTGCAGCTCGAGCAGTTATCACTTCAAGGGAAGATGGAAAAGTGAATGTGTCTGTGCTTTGAATGTTAAGCTGCCTAAAGGTTGATTCTAACCAGTGTCAGATAAAACTGGCTGTGCATATCTATCTTCTCGGTTTTGCCTCACCTGCTAAATGTCTAATATTCAGGTTCCCAACTTCCATTAACAACTTTGCAAAGAACCAGGCTGTTTTTTCTGGTTTTAACTGGGCAAAACCTCAGGTACTCGCTGTTTTGGCAGGGTGAGCCTCTGAAGGCAAAAGAGAAGGGCATGTTGAAGGTGGAAATTGCGGGGGTGTGTGTGTGTGCGTGTGGAAATCTGTGTAAGAATGAATTAGGCCTTATCTGCATAGCTTCAAGAAACATAACTTGAGGGCAGCTCTGGAGAGTGGAGCCAGCCTGGCTGGGAGCAGAGTGTGCACTGTCCTGGTGGTTCCTGAGGCCACCTCTGCTGCTGCAGCTCCAGCGGGCTGTGCCAGCCAGGGGCAGAGACCTTCACTGGTTCGCCTTCGCTTTTATTGCTAGGGTTTTGTTATGTCCACATGGTATGAGCCAGACTTGCACTTTAATAACAAGTAATGAGTTTTGGAGCATGGTGTCAGATCCAGATCACGCAGAGGCCAGGACCGAGTCCCCCCGTGCCCTCCCTTCATACTTCCCTCGCTTGCCAGGCCCTGCCTCGGCCACGCTGCACGCAGGTCAGTGCTGGGCTGCTGAATGCTTTCTTCTCTTTGCTTTTTAGTTTCCCAGTTGTCACAAACTACTATTTATCCTTGTGCCCGGGTAGGTCACAGAGGCTTTCTCGGTGCGTTCCTGTCAGCAGAGCTCCCTCGCAGAAGGACACAGGAGAGGATTTTCTGCCAGTGCCATTCCACACCACGGGCAGGGCTGCGATGTGCTCTCACTGCTGATGCGGTTAGGAATGCTAACCTGACCCCCATAAAAGCACAGAAATGAAGTAGCTCACGTTTTAAGAATCCACTCTAAGAAGTGAGGGAGGAAACATTAATGAACGTTGCTGCCACTTTCCCCGGCCTCGGTAATGGTATAGGTGGGATTGTTCCAGAGGGTTCCCAAACATCCCCAAATACAACATAAAATCAATTAAAAGGCATAGATATCTGTTGTAAAATCAAAATGCTTATCTGATTTTTAGAAGGATTCCTAGAATGAGTTGTAATAGGAACTGGCTTTCTTTTCTTAGAGTAATAACTGAAGACAAATAAGAAATTTTGAATTCTTATTATTTTTCATATGAAGTTAATTGAAATAGTTAACGCTTTGCTTGGATGATTCCCAACCTCCTTGTGAGCAATGTTTGGAAGAATATTTTTAAGAGTTCATAACTAGCGAAGGCTGAGTTTACAGATATGATTTGAATCATGGCCTATGTTTTTTCTAAGACTTACCCTTTTTTCCTCTGACAAGACCTTGCTTGCTTACTTTACTTTCTTAATCCCTCTCAGCTTCAAATATTTGTGCTTTGCTCATTCTAACATATTGGGCTACTTTTGCAACAGCTGCATTGAAGGTTTTTTTTAAGCCTTCTGCTCTATTTTTCAGAACTGCTTATCTTCTTCTCCCCCTCTTTTATGTATTGAATTAGACAAACTGTGAATTCCTTTTGAACTAGAAAGAAAGATCCAAGACTTAGCAGGTACCAGATGGTGGCACTGGTCTTTCACATCTGACAAGTCTGGATCATGCAGTGAAACATAACAAGTTTTATGCGAGGTGTACTGCATGCCATCCTAATTTTTTGTCTTTCAAGCTGCACAGTTGTAATGGGGGAAATGACATATTTTTATGCTTATCTTTAGAGAGTGCCTAGAGAAGGTGAGATTTCTATCTGAGGTAGCAGAATGGATAACCCCTGGCAATATCTGAGCACCGCTAATACTTTTATTTTCTGTATTTGTATCATGCCATTACATTTCAGTTGAAATGTAGAGTAGTTTGGATACCAGCTGAGCTGTGCCAGCTTATACAAGGTGAGGCTGTAGTTGTGATTTGTAAAATCAAATGTGTACCTTATATTCTCAGTCTTTACTGAATCTTACTGCATGTGTAATTTTAAATAGCTACTTTTTTGCTGAATGTAGTAGATATTAGCTCTATAGTGATGTTATGTTTGCTTTATATTCCCAAAATCTTCACTTTGGTATTTTCAGATTATGCTTAACAGTATTCTATTTCTCTCCTTTAAGGAGGAATGGCTGGAGAAATCTGTATTTGAAAGACAGAATGAAGTCTTGAATTCCACATGAAATATTTTGTTAAGAGAAATATTGAAGGTGGAGAAATGCACTTCTTGCCTCTGGAGATGAATCCTTATAGTTTGTGCTGTGATTCTTTCCTGTTTGGGCACAAACTGTGCCAGGGAAGAGTTGAGCACCTTCAGATATGGAGGTGAATGAGAATGTAGGTAAAGGCTGATTATGAACAAAGAGAAATGGATAGATTCTTTAGTAGTGTTGCACTGTTTGAAAATGAGTTAATCTATCGATATCACCTGCTACATTCGGGAGAACCTCCACTCTCTCCTCGATATGGAAGGTAATATAGTGACAAAGG
>JAOXJM010000002.1:6105252-6125027 GCA_026413425.1 Tringa solitaria | reverse complement strand
CTCGATGATCTCAGAGGTCCCTTCCAACCACCACAATTCTGTGATTCTGTGATTCCTGAGGCTCACACAGCAGCTGTAACATATGCTGTCACCACAGTTAAGTGAAAATGGGACAACAGAAAATTTGCTGACCATCCATTCTCCCCCATAGTCTGCAGAGCCAACCTTCCTACTGGGAAATGTCCCAGTGTTACCAGAGAGACAGGACATGGGACCTGTAGCCTTGGGTTTCATCCACAAAGGAAAGTGAACTCTCAGCCACTAAGGTGTGTTTCTGAATGATGCTGTCAATGCACCTAGTCTTCAGGCAACTAAAGTCCTGATGACTCAAGCAAAAGCAAAGTGAATTGGAGAAATTCAGACATTATACCCTGTTTGAGTTTAGAAGTTAACTGCCTTCCCAAAGCCACCAGTGAGTGTTCCTTCAAGGTTGTGTTGGGGTTTTTTTTCCCTTATTTTATGTCTTGAATAAGCAATGGTGAATTTTTTAAAGTCACCATAGTTTCTGCACTGTAATGTGTTCCTTGGTTACTGAAAGAAAAAAATAAATTTGAAAGACAGTTGACTTCACATAGTATGCAGTCTTCATGTGTCCTTGGGGAATTTAGGCTTCCTACCTATGAAAGGTTTAGTCAACATCTAATCTGTTGCAGCTCTAGTGCATAGTTCAGTTTATAATAAAACTTTGGTCCTCACTCTAAATCAGCTCGAGATTTCTCACAGAATTACTGGCCTGAGATTTTGCCTTTTTTTCTTTGTGTTAAGTCAAGCTACTTTTTCTAGGCTGATAAAGCTAGAAAAGCTCCCATTTGTGTATAAGACACAATTGTTACTTATGTATTGATTATTATAAGAGAAGCCAGCAAAAACTAATTTGATAAAATGACCAATGAGTATGTTATTCTTGTTTTGGAAAGTTTTCTGTTCAGTGTATACTAGGAAAGGTTGGTGGATTTTTTTTTTTTTTTTACTGAAATGTGTTTCAGAGTTTCAGTCTGAAGAAAGTATAGACCAAGGATCAAAATAGAACCTGAAAGATGCAATGTGAAATTACAGGATGTCTCTGTAAACAGTGTGTACTTTTCAACTGACAGAATTTAATAGCAGCTATTATACATTTTTCCGCTTTCTTAGCAGCACCTGGCATTCTATAGAGTTAGGCCTTTATCAGACACTTGAAAAATAGTTTTTCCACTTTTGCCATGTTCTCACAACTTACTCTACTTTTGTCCCTTAACGTGAGCTCATCTGTGAGCAGTTAGGAGAAAGAATACTTGTTCTCAATCATATTTGCAACATTATATGGCCTGTTTGCATGCTGGGGTCCTGACAGATGGCACTGGTTTGCAGTATAAATATTATTAATACTGAATTGAACTATTTGGCCTGAAGTTAATGACCTACAGTTTTTTAGTTGTTTGGTTTTTGGTTGGTTTGTTTTTCTTGCAAGAAGTGCAGTCATCTTAAGCTTATGGGCTAGGAGCTGCCTTTCTGATTTCAGTTAAAGTACTTCTATAATCAGAAACCTCTAAGATCCATGGTTACTATTCTCTTTTTAGTGGATGTCATTAAACTGTTTTGTGAACGCACAGGCATTGCATCTTCTTATTGCTCGTGTTGAGTGGGATAAGCAGGGATGAAAGTGAGTATAAACAACACCAAGGAACTTACATTGTGGCTTACTACTGTTGCAGTGGCATTATTTTTAGAGTTACTGCTTTTATTCCTCATTGTTGATTCAGACTGTTAGTGGTTACTTTTGAAGAACTGTGATGGTCAGGTGTATTGCAGGGAAAACAAGCATAACACCATTATTTTGAAGGGCCGGGGGGAAACCTAGAATGTCACTTACCTGCTTAACCTGGAAGAATTAATCTCTTTGTCAGCACTGATAAGACAGGGATGTAAGCGGTAGCCCACACTGACACAATTTGTTCTTGGTAAACTCATCTGACTTTTTTCTAAGCAGAAAAATAGGACTTTGTTACAGGAGAAACAGGGGCAGTAACTTTAGTAAAGCTTTTGACATCCCAAACTAGCAGTTGTAAGTTGGAAATAAAGACTCACAAAATAACTACAGCTGGATACATTTGTTCCACATATCTGTAGTGGTTAGAAAAAAAGTAAAAAGGCCAGATTTCAGCAAGAAAGATGCAAGTTAGGAGTTGAGAACTTCCTAGCAGTAAGACAGCAGAAGGACAGAGTGTCTGGGAAGCTGTGGACTCTCCACCATCAGAAATCTTCAAGGCTAGATAAAAACCTCTTCAATAAGGACATCCCTTCTGACTCTGTCTTGGTGATAGGAAACAGAGAGGCTTTATACTGCCTTCTGGGGAAATCACTAGTGTAGCAGAAAGCAAAGATTTAGGAGTCTTTCTCATTTGTTTATAGGCAAATTCTGTAGTTATTTAAATAATATCAAGTAAGACGACTGTGAAAGAGGAATTGAAATAGCCCACAATTTAGTCTCTATCTTGAAAAGAAAACGTTTATGAATTTGCTCTGCTTTAAACAAATCTCTGAAGCAAAAGAATGTTTTGAAGTGGTCTCTACTTAAAAACAGGAGATCATAAAATAATTCTGTCAGTATTCTGTCTTGTATAGTTGTTTTTTTTCTTTTTTTACAAGAACAAAGCAATTTGCAGATAAAAGGGTTTCTACTTTTTATTCCTACAAGACATTAGTTATACTGCCTGCAAGGTGCTTGTTGGTTCTGTTTGCTCTCTTAGCTATCCTTAATATTGCCATTATGTTGTCCTTTATTCAAAATTTACTCCAAGGAAAGGCACATGATACTTGAGCTTATCTCATATCCTATTTTAAAAATGCGTATGTGGGGACTCGCTTATGCGAGTTCTAGGTGCAATCAGTTTTGTATCAGGTTGTAAGTAGATAAAGCAGTATTTTTTACACAATTACTGAATTTTGGCTGCCTGGTTTACGTAGTGAGTTACTCAACTGAGAGGGCGGTAGCAAAAATAGTGGTTTTAACGCCTACAGTCTGAACAACCTCAGCTCTTGCATTTTCACTGGTGAATGGTTGTTTATCCCAGACAGGTATGCTTCATTACTTTATGTACAGTTTAAAAATGGCAAGCAAGTCAGTGTATCATTCTGATTCAGATTGACACAAAATGCTGGAAGGCTGATAAGGAAGGAGGGGAAACTATTTCTGTCTCTCCTAATAGTGGTGAATTATATTTGCTATTATTACTGCTGTGGGCACTGTGACCCGAAACTCATTGGGAGGTGTCAGGGAAAGGGGCCGTGCCTTCACCTCATCCAGAACAGTCTGGGTATAATCAGTTGTTGTCTAAGGTTTTTTAGCTGATGCAATGTGGCATTTCTGTTTTCTTTGGTGCTTGTGTTTTAACTGGGTTTTGGGTATTTTTGGTCTCAAATGTTAAGCTTGAGCTGAGCTATTTTATGAACAGCTGCCTAAAAGTACTGCAGTTGGGGCCTGTTGCCGATACCAGGAAGTGATCAAGGTGAGGAATTGTCCCCACGGCCTTGCAGGCACTCCAGGGGATGACAGCTACAGTCTACAGGGAGCTCTTCTCTGCAGGGCCAGTGGGTATGTTCAGGGAGTTTCAGTCTCATTTACAGTTGCAAGAAGTGTCAGCTGGGAGTGTCGTGATCAGCATATACTTAATTTGGGGTAAAAAGCTTTTGCTCTGTCACGTAACAAGAAGGCAAGTAGATACAGGATGATGGGCTTTGCTTTCCAGGTGGGAAGCTTGAGTTTGTGTGTAGTTGAACCCATCTACCTGGTTTAATTCCCCCATCTATAGCACTTGGCAAACGGATTTTGCTCTCTGCCAAACATGAGCACATTAAGGCCAATTGTTTACGAACACTTCATGCAATTTTAAGATTCTAAGAAAATGTATCCAAAAAGATATCATATGAAAATCAATAGTTCTTTTCTATGTCATCTTGTTTATGAGCTAGAAGCAGAAAGAGGGTTCACTGGAGCAGGGCTAAGATCAATAGCTCTGTGAATTTTAATTGGACCTTCTTTTACTGCTAGTGCTCTCTGCTTTTAACCCTGTAAAATACAAGACCCTTTGGCAGCTAGTGGCTTTTCCATCCTTTGGTCCCATTGCATCTACTTGTGTACTGTCTTAAACAGAAAGTGGAAAGAAGGGAATTGAAGAGGAACTTGATTCTTAATACTGCCATATAATTCCATTTAAAATAACTTTTCCACTGTTTTAATTTCCTACTTAAGCTGGGATAATATATTCCTCTTTTTACTGCCTTTTTACCTTTTCACGTTGTCCTTGTTTCCAGTCTGAGTACTCCTATAGTTTTTTTTCCCCATCATACACATGTATATTTGGTGTCACCTTACTTTACAATATAACTCTTATGTATGCAGTGAGTTAATAAAATAACCTTCTCTGTAGACTCTCTGTGGAATATGGAGATGATTGTAAAAAATTATGTCCGTGTTTCCTCATAAAGTCATCTTTCTTTTAAAGAAAGTCTTCTCTATTTTCTCACTTTTATTTATCCTTCTCATACTCAGTGATGATAAGCTGCAGTGGCCAAAATAAGTTCGTTTACACTTCCTTTTCCAGCCACTCATTTTTTTTTTTTAAAAAAAAAAGCTCTTCTGAAATGCTGTTAATAACATCCCCATGTCCTTTTGGTTTCATCCCCTATAAATCCACAGAGCCAGGTAAGGCTCTCTTTCTTCCATAGTCTCACTGGGATCGTTGCTACTGTGGTTTCTTCTTCACAATCTTGGTCTCTCAGGTCTGATATAATTTAATTTATATATTGCTCTATGCTTCTCAAATCCTCTTGGTGAAACAATTCTGTCTGCTGGCAGCGTGTGGGTGTTAATGGGGGACCCTTAACAGCATAGAAAACTTCTCTAGGACCGCTTACTCTGTTCGGCTAAAGGTCTCAGCCTCCATGTTTACTGTGCTTAGATTTTTATCGCCCATGAACTGGTGTTAAGGGCTATGTTTATTCTTTCTTCTGCCCTGCACACCTGGAACCAGATCTAATCTTGTGACCATTCCCAAAAGTAGTTACTATGAGAGGAGCAATGGGGAGTTACCTGCCAAGCCTGTATCTTGTAGGCTTTCATCAAAGAGGAAGTTTTACCCACTGACATGATTTTTTTCTTTTTATGAAGAAGGCTGGTGCTAGGTTGCATTTTTAAAGTGTCAGCTAAATAACACACAGATAACTGCTTCAAGGAGTTCTGGCTATGGAGTGGTGAGGGTGTCACAATGTGATTTTTCACTTTGTTTTATAGGGTAGGTTGCTAGGTGGTGCTGTTCCTGCTATTTGTGATGACTTTTAAGAAGAAATGCTTAACACTGTGGTGTTCTGTAATTTCTAAAAGTCCACAATAGTGTAAATTTACTGACTTGAGTGGTAATTTTTTCCTCTCTGTGAGAGGCTCCTTTAAAAAGGAGAGGATCTGTTTTCTATCTAATGAGAACAGATTCCACTCAAAGATTGTGTTTTATGACTACCTGAAATTCCTCTCTTGTTTTCATTGAAAACCCAACTGGTGAAGTTTTATGCTGTATCTTATAAAAGATACCATACAGAAGTTATGTGCTGGGGGGAAGTAGGGCTGTCATGGCCCTTGTCTTCTGTCCTGCTCCAGAGGATGCTGTAGGATTTTTAGAAGCTTGATGGTAAAGCAGATGCATTTGGGGACTTAAAGCATGTAGCACAGCCCATTGTGGCAGCTTTGCAAATCGTGATCAAAACCATCTATAACACTATGGTTGAGACCTTTTACAGCTCAGGTTGCCTCTTTTCCTCACCTATGCCTGTCATCACATTTCTCTTTCTTTGAGGGAAACTGAGGCAGATCAGTTAAGCTGCTTTGCCAGATGAATCAGGCAAAGCTCTGGTTAAGGATGCTTAAATTCAGCTATTTTTGTTTGTTTGTTGATTTTTACCTCTGAGGTTTTCTGTAGTGAAATACTAGCTCAGGTGCATCAACCAACTGATGGTTCTACAGGGCTTCTGGAGCAGAGCTGGCTTGGGGCTAGTACTGTGTACAGGGCCAGAGGGGTCAGGGCTGTATTCGTGTAGCCTGTACCCAACTGTATGGATACACTTTGAGTGTTGTCCATACAGTTCCCTTGTGATTTCAGGGCTGATGTGCAGAATTTTAATGGAAAAATGAGAACTGCACCATTACAACAATTTACTTAAATTAGTAGGATGGGAGGGACAAAGAGGGGAAATAGTAAGAGTGCCCTGGGGAAGGGATATATTTTATTGGTTTGGTAGAGCTTTTGCTCAGCAATTGCTTCTCTCTGGAACATGTATTCAGTCCTACTTTTCATTCTTAATATAACTTTAATTTTACCAAGAAACTTAACAGTCTATATTCTAAGAACTTTATTCTCTGGCAGTTCTTCAAAATACACAAATAGAAAAGTGATGGATGTTTGATAATTATTTGTTTCCATCAGATCTCTTTGCAAGCACTATCAAACCTTCCATCCACTATCACTCCAAGACTACTTTTAGCATTACTGCTTTTCAACTCAAGGCATCTCATTGACTCCACATTTCAGATTATTCTTCACTGGATGTATTTATCAAGTTTCAGGCCAGAGGCTCTCATAGAGTTATAAGCCTCTTAAAGGGGGGAAAGTGCTGACATAGCCTTAAATTGTAGTATGGCAAATGTTACACTATAATTACCTTTATCTATCATCAAACTCCCTTTCAGAGGCCTGGCTGTGTGCCGTGGCCTCCTGATGGAATGCTCCATTACACTGAGATTTTTCATGGTGGAAAAAACTCTAAAGCAAAACATGATAAAGTACTTTTATAAGAGTAGTCTCAGTGGCAGTGACAGGGTGGTGAGAAGAAAAGAGATGACTGTGAGTTGCAGGAGGAAATAATCTGCGGCATTAGTGGTAGATCCGTAGGAGAAAGAGTACAATTTAAATTTTTTCTACCACTGTGTCTCAACCACATCACTACTTGTCTTCCAGATGCTTTGACAAGTCAACATTTAGCATGAGCTGTGAAATTTAAGCAAATACTATGGGTATTTGTACTATGTACTGGAGTACCAGACAAAGATGTACAAGCTGGCAGACATCAGGCTAGCTGCAGAGTGGAGAGCAATATAATAATGTCAGTATAGTACCGCACTTGAGCTAATGCATCTGGCAAAATAGCAGTAGTTTTGGCACGAGGATGTGTTGGAGCTGCTTTGCTGATTTCATGACTGATGTAGAGTTCATTTACCGTATCGTGTCCTCGGGTCTGTGCTCATTCGATCGCCCTGTCGGTTGGCCCACACTCGGCGGGGGTGGGTTTGGTTTGTCAGCTTCATGTACCTAAAACAAAGGTAAAGGAAAAGAAGCACTGAACTGAAAAAGATTGGGGAAGAGTGAAATTCAGACCAAGAGCAAAGAGGCAGATGCTTCCACAATGCAAAGACTTCGGGTACAGGGAGAGAGGCACAGTACTAAAGCACTTTTGTATGGAAGTGCAGACAGTAGCATCTCAATACCGGGAATATAACACTCCCTCATTTGTCTGGGTTTGGTTTTTTTTTTTATATTAATCATGTAAAACAGATAAAAGTAACACTTAAGGACAACACTGAAAAATCTATGTGGGAGCTCTATGTGTGTATTCTCTATATACGCAGACACACCGTTTTGGATTAAGTAAAATATTTGTATTTACTTGCTACCTGTCTTCGCTGGATTAAGTGACTCTCATGGTTGCTGTCTCTTAAACTGGTAAGGACATGGTGTATCTGCTACTGAAATGTAACCATGATTAATGCTGTGTAAAGCGCATGAGAACATTTCATGTGCAGATGCTACATAAACAGATGGAGAAGGGAAAGAAGAATTTGTATATTGGAGAATATTAACATTTTAGGTGCAGGTGGCTGCTGAGGTAAATGAGATTTCCACAGACAGCTAAAGGGAAATGATTTTCTGTACTTAGGTCACTAGTTAGAGTATCAGATTGTGTAATTGCCATTTGGCTATCTTTACATTTCTGCTCAGTACTTTGGTTGCTAATAAAATTCATTCTTTTCTAATAAAGTTCTGTTTTCTGTTTAGGGTATACCAAAGCAAAGACACTTTAATAAAAAAAAAAAAGAAAAAGAAAAAAG
Source organism: Tringa solitaria (assembly GCA_026413425.1). NCBI lineage: Eukaryota > Metazoa > Chordata > Aves > Charadriiformes > Scolopacidae > Tringa > Tringa solitaria. The sequence goes on along the minus strand of JAOXJM010000002.1, from coordinate 6,116,893 downwards.
TGAGCTAAACAAGTTATGATTGCATCTCTTTTGCTCTGCATATTTAGTCATTTATCTCACCACAGAGAATACAAAATATTCCAGTTGTGATGAGTTTGGCTTTTCTTCAGTAGAAATGAATGAAGACCAATGCACTGAGAATCAAGGAAATGGTTTCTTATTCATTATGCTGTTTCAAAATAGTGAATGCACTAAATATTGTTGAAGATATACAAGATAAACTTATGTTATGCGGATCAGCTACTTTGTTCCAGACTAATGGAGGCAACTAAGGGGAGCAGTTGATGTATTTGAGTGGCGGCCCCCTTTCAATGCAGAGTTGCTGTATGTAAGAGAAGCTGTACAGTCCCACAGCTTTGACTGAAATGGCCCAGCAAAGTATGAAGAGGTGCCTCTGGTGGGGAGGTAGAGTTGAATTTTTATTTTTAAATTTATTTTTTTTCAGAAAGGAAAGGAATTAAAAGGGCTTGGAATACGACATGAAGTTGCTGTTTTCGCCTAGAATGCTCCTTCTGTGAGTTACAACAGGTCACCTTTAGGAGAGGTGGCAGGGGAATGTTGGTAACCGAGTAGGTGGATTTGCTCTTAGGTGCCCTCTACCTTTCTGTCCTTAGAAGAAATAGTTTGCCCAGAATAGGTAACAGTGTGCTAAAAAAGGAGAAGAACAAGCAAAAAAGCCCCAAACCTTTGTTTTTAACATATTGCATGCTGAATCTACTTCTGGAATTTGAAATGGTAGTGACATCTTGAATGGCCTTCATCCATATTGAACATGGGCAGTCTGGCCTTTCTCCTGGGAAAAGAGGGAACTAAAGGATAATAGCTTATGATTTGCACATGCTGTAGTGTGGTTGGTTTGAAAGATAAGAGTCTTATCAAATTTCTGCAGCAATAAGGTGGTTGTTTGAAACCCATAAATTATAATTCTATTAGTTTAACCTTCAAGCATCTATAGCAATTCTACAAGAATTTAACTATTGCACCTCAAACAAATTAAAAGTCAAGTTTAGCAATCTACAAACCTAGGCTGGAAGATGTATGTTGTGAACTGTATTCTGGTTCTATAAATTTTTCTCTTTTAATTATGACTTTGTATGATTGGTGTAACATTTATTTATTTCAAACTGCTGGTGGTTGTTATCTTGAAGGAGACCAGATTTTTCTCAGAGAAGATAGGAATAAGTCAATTCTTTCAAAAGCATTTGTGTTCTAGGGAAGAGGGGAAAACCCCAGGTGCTCCTTTTTTTTTGTTTGTTTTTGCTTGTGTCAACAAAATGTAGGAACTGCACCGTATATGAGATTTCTATTGTTGGAGAGGGGTTTAGGTGGGGCTGTTAAACATGGGCATACAAGTTTCAAGCCATGTGCCTTTTTAAGAGTTTGTTCTTTACTTTAGGTACCTTAAGCTTTTTTAGGTGTACAGCTGCTATTCCACAGGGTGGATTTACTGAGAAAGGGTTCAGAGAGATGATTCGCTCTCATTTCATTACTGGGTGAGTGTGTGGCCTTCTGCTATGGAACATGATCATGGCTGCAAGCCATGTATTCCAGCTGTGCCTGGGCCGTCAGTGCTGGGGTGTTCTGAGGATCATTTCTATGTACTGTTTTTAAAATCTGCTTTCAAAGACAGCATCTTGTAGACATTGATTTGCCCATAGTTCTTGCCTTCTGCTCTCCAGATTGAATCTGGAAAAATACTGTCCTTCATGTGACAAACAAATTTCAATATAAGCAGATGTAATTAATGTTTTATGATACTTTTATAGTTTTTAGAAGAAACAATAGGATCCACCTGGGGATGGGCACTTCATTTGTTTATATGAACCTAACATGGGAGTTTCAGTAGACCTTACTCTGCTGGTTTTGGCTTTTCTTCTGTTAATAAAATGAGAAGTTAACTTCTGTTTCAGGAACATCATATGAAAAATGCTATTTAAGAAATTATTTTTGCAAAGACTGACTTTTCATCTGTAGATCTTGTTTAAACTTGAGAATACTTTTCAAAGCACTTAGACTCTGTTTTAATGTATTTTTATTGTTCATTTCAAATGCTGTGTATTTCTAAATATGAAAACACTGTGCAAATATAACAAACATTTGGTATGTTTTAAGTGCAAGAAATTTTTCGGAAATATTTGTCTAATGTGAAATACCAAGGCAACTGAGAGCTGTCAGGCACATCTGTCACTTTTAAAAACAGAAGTCCTAGGAGTTGCCTCTGTGTTCTTGGAGTGCTCAGGAGAATGTTGACGTGCTTGAGCATAATGGGCTTGAATGCATTAAAAATGTTTGTCCTAGAGTAGCTAGTCTGAGAGTGTGGAGACTCAAATGGCATTTTCATGCATTAGGAGACTCACCACACTGCAGGCTGTGGCGGAGGGGGACAGAAGACCAAGGACTGAACTTCAGTTTTCCCACTGAAGAATCATCATTCAAAAAAGCCAAATATGTTTCTTACACTTCTTACTTGATAAAATAGCACAAATGTTCAACTGTGATCCCCCTCCTTCCCTCTGCTTCTCCCAGGGTGTAGGCTTGTATATTTTTAATTTTACTCCACTTTCTAAAAAGGCTGGCATAATATGATACAGTGAGCATCTCATTTTCCCTTTTTATGTGGGAGAAAGTGCAAGGACTCTGTTGGTTTTGCATCTTTTAGCCTTATACAGTTTCTTCCGCAGGGCCCTGGGAGTTGGTATGGAGATTAAGGCTTGCTAGGAATTAACCAAGTATCTGATTGTTGAGGGAATATAGTTGTTTTCCTTTGCACTCAAACTCTAAATCCATTTATAATAAGGATGAGTATATATTTAGTTTTGTTTACATGTATTAGCTGCTCTGCTCTCAATAGACATTAAAAAAAAAAGATAACATCACTGTCATCATTCTAAAAAGGCTTCAGTGTCTCAACAGGGCAGACATGAAATAAAAGGCATACTAATATGGGCTAAAATTTAGGAACCGTCCATGAGCATTTCTATTTAAAATATTTATTTGTGGCAAGATGGAGACTTTTGGAGTGACCAAAAATTATACTTTGAACCTCAAATAAGTTTTGGTGGTTCTGTATCTCCATTGCCTGCTTTCGTATGAGTGTTTTTGCTGACTTATTTATACCTGATGATTAGATTTATATTTTGGGTTCCGTGGGGGTGTCTTTGTGTTCTTGTTTTTTACTTAATCCTCTGCCATATGCCAATTTATTCCTCATTCATGATGCCAGCAAGAGAAGAATTGAGTCCTAGAGCATTAGTCAGATGATATTATGGCCTTTCAAAATACATGATACCATCTCTGGTACAATTTCCACGACTGGACTTACTAATGTGAAAGCTGACTGATGAGTGTTGCTGTGTTTATGCAACTGCATGTGTAGAAATGAAGCAGCCAGAAAGCAAGTAACACAGCTTCATTACCAGCAAATATGAATAACACGGGATGAGATGGGTTCTCTTGACCTTCCCAGCTGCTGGTGAAGGAGCAGGGAGAGGGAGAAAAACAGCACCTACGTTTTGTGTATCGTAAACAGCAGTGTGACACACGCAGCAAAAGCACCTTAATCACACATGGTATAAATCCTCAGCAACGGCTCCTCCGTGGGCACCACGCAAGGTCTGTGCCTCTGGGTAAGATCTGCTGGGACAGTGTGAGCCAAGGAAAGCAGAGCTGCAGGTCCCTGCCAAGGAGCTGGCCTTCGTATTCCCTGTGGCCGGGAGGATGCTGTGGACCGCTCTCGGTGCAGTCGGCCTGGCTGTGTTTGCCAGTAGCTCGTATCCACAGCCAAAGGTTTTATTGCAGATTTATGCTCAGTTAATACTGCCTCAGACAAGAATTCTTCAGTACCCAACTTTGGTACTTCATATTTTTGAAATGCCCAATATGTGTTTAGTGATCAAGCTGACTGCTTTTTATTCTAGGAATAATACTGGCAGCTCTGGCTTTAGAGGTTATGGCTAATGCTGGGGGTAAGTAGTTTGGCAATCCAGACAATTTAATGCAAAACCACAAGCAGTTTGACCCACTCCCTTCTCCACCCTCCCTATTGAAGTGCTTTATGCTGGTTGTCATTAGAGCGAGCTATCAAAGCAGACTTTGTACTTGTTCCTAATTACAAGTATTGTTAACAGAAAAAAACCCCCGAATTCATGGACAGATTAAAGCAGAGTTTGACAACTGCTGTTATTTCTGGATGCTAGTATGTGTTGTGGGGGTTAACTTTGGCCTGTGTAGGTTGAGCAGCTGACACCAACTGAAGCGGTGTTTATGGTGCTACAATGTTGGTAGATAAAAGGAGAGCAACAGATGTCATTTACTTGGAATTATGCAAAGTATTTGATACTGTCCTGCGTGACATCCTGGTCTCTGTAGAGCTACTTGAGTTTTCCATCTCCATGTGTGACCAGTAGGATGTTGCCTGTGATGTTTTGACTTTATCAAATCATTAGCCACTAATTCTGCTACTTTCAGCCTCAAAATAGAACTGCGCTTTAAAACTAGCTGTTGTGTTAATCAATAGGAGTGATTTGCAGCGTAATTATACTAACATGGGTTCCTTCCAGAAGCCTAAGATGGCTTAAATTAAAATGTTTATATAGTTAATAAAATGAAGTTATTAATTTCAAGCAAGTGTTGTACATCCCTGGTTTAGAGAAGAAGATTCTATCGCTGGTTTTGTGCTGTGTGGGGTTTTTTTTGTTTGTTTTGGGGAGGAGGGTTGGGGTGGTTTATTTTAAAACAGATGGTCAAAAAAGTTAGTGAATTTCCAGGAAATGGAAGGCAGCAATACAGCTAAAAGATCTGATTCAAAAAGCATTTGTTCAGGAAAGCTAGAGGGCGAGAACACAGAAGAGCAGCTGTGAAATGCTCTGGTCACTGAGGGCGAAAGAGGTGAACTCCGGCAGGCTGGGTGTTGAATGGTGTGTCTGAAATTCAGCTGTTAGGGGCAGAGAGGGACCTATGGGTTTGCAAGCAAAGCTGGCGGGGAAGGTTGAAGGTTTTGGCAGGGTGGTAGCCTCCATCTCTGCAAGTGGAAGCTCAGGAGCTGAGTCGCACCCCCAAGCCCTGGTACCCTCACCGTTGCTGCAATTCCTCCTCTGGGGCTCATTAAAGAGGGGGTTACCTGCTCTGCTCAGAATGTTACTGGCTTGGAGCTTGACATAAAATTATCTGGGTTTATGTTTGGGGGTTGTTTTTCTGTCATTCAGTTGGTTTTCTATGTGGTGGTTTAGTTTGGGTTTTTGTCTCTTCCCTATTACTTTGGGGTTTGCTGGGATGTGGCAGGGGATGTGTTTCCTTTTACCTGCCGGCAAATGCCTGGTGCAGCTCCTTGTTCCAGAGGGAGGCCCATATCCATGTTAAACTCTAAGTGATCTCCTCCAACGGTGTTGCCTGAAGAAGCTGAGAATAGGCTCAGGGCTTCTGCTCCCTGATCCGCCAAGAGATCGTATTGTGGGGATGGGACTGGCAGATGTTGGAGTCCCGGGAGGTGGGTGACTGCAAGAGCACTGACTGGCACTCACCTGGAGGTGATGATAATGAAGGGATCCTGGTGTCTTGAGTAATTCCTCCTGCACTGATTCCTAGGGATATTTATAAAGCTGCAGTAGTGAAATACATAGCAAAATGTCCACTGAAACTTACTGTCTCTGAATGAAACCTGGGATGGAGACACTACAGTTTGACGGTTGACATAAATTACTGAATAAGAACTTGAAAAGCCTTCATGCTTAAGTAAAGTGGTTCATTGTGGGCTTTGGTGTGATTTGTTTCTTGGGTTTTTTTGTGTTCATTTGAATTTGTGTGTCTTGCACTAGAGCTAAAAGGAAGGCCTAGACACGAAGCTTCACATTCTTATCAAATTTTTGAAGTCCTTAGGCTATTCTTATCAAACTTTTGAAGTCTTTAGGCTGTATGCAGCTCAAATCCTGGCTGGCAGGGGAGTTGTATAAATTCAAAGAACTGAGGGTGCTGAAATCTGGATTTAAAAAAAAGTGGACTTGGAATGTATTGTTGACTGCAATAAAGTTATGAGTATATTTTAAATGTGCTCTTGCAAAACTAGTTATAGCTTTTAGACTATTTGATCTCAATCATCTCAGCAGTATAACAAATACTAAGAGAGTTTCGTATTATAGGTATAAGTAAAATGGAGACAGCCAGTGGCCTGGAGTGGTACTTATATCCAGCAGGCAGTAAATGCATTGTAGAATTGGATTTAGACAAATGGAAGCATGTTAATGCTTTTTATACATGTAAATGAAAAGTCAAACTCTTCTGCTTTTAAAAAAAAAAAAAGAAGTTGAGAAAGTGGATAGGCACTATCTGTACTGCTAAATGCAGTTCCTAGTGTTCAGATTTTGCTGTTGATGGGGGGTTTCATTTGACTTACTGCTTTATGAAAAATAGAATAATCCCTATATTCTTTTAAGCTTTGTTTTACCATTTACCCAGGCTGTAGTGATTTGTTACACAAATGTGTAGAGTAGCTGTTGTTCCAATCTTACAGCAGCATAAAGAAAAAGAGTAAGAGAGGCTACCATCAGGAAAAGATTTTAAGAAATAGCGCCCAGCTCTAAAGCTAAAACTACCTATCGAGGCTGCATCCCCTGTAGAGCTGTAAGAATGACTGTTACATGCCAATTTAAAGAAACAAAAAAAGAGGGAAGGAGGTGAAGTAACAGAAAGGGATGGGAAGAAATAGAGGAGCAATTTAGCACAGCACTGGATTTCTTCCTTTGTTAAGGAGACACTTTGTGCATTCCCCTAACCCAGAATAGGATCTATATGATAGCTAGCATAGCAACTGTACAGCTTTCCCTGTGCGTCATCTCATTTGCACATGTATGTATTATTAAAGAGGACAAATAAACTCTGGAATAGTATTTGAACTTCTGTTAGCAAATAAGTGAGCATAGTAGTACTGCGTGCTTGAAATTCCATGCCTTGAATTAGTCTTCTAGTTGGAGAGAGCTCTGATGAGAGATGAAGGAAAGCAGCAGAGAACAGACAGATTACCAGACCCAGAAAGGCAGAAGCTAAAAGTGGCCTCAGAAGCTTACAGGAAGGAAAAGACCTTCAAAGATTACAACATAGAACAGTTAATTATGCTCCCTGGAAGGCCTAGGAGATACAGCTCATAGTTTTATAGTGCAGTCTCTAATGGGGAAGCAGGGCTATGCTTAATGGGGCTTACTTTCCATTCCAGTTGGGAGGAAGGATCATTTCAATTGGGCCTGAGACATAAGAAAGCTGTTGGGAATGACTTCTTTTGCCCTCTGACTCTAGTGTAGACTTGGCATTACAGTGTACTTGCTGATCAGGGACTCTGCTACTTGAAGGAGGTGGAGTTTGTAAAACCTGGGGCAAATATATTTCAAAGTATTAGACGTTCTCCCTATCACTTAACAAAATGGTTTGTCAGTGTATAAACTTTCAGTTGAAAATAGTACAAACAGGCCTGTGGATGAACATACCAGGTAAAATTTTGCTTGCTCCTGTGAACTTTAACATTGAGTAATAATTGTTGTATATTGGCTTGGTGTTTTCTAAGTAAACCAGCTCAACTCTAACTTGTACATCAGCTCATTCACGATGTAATATTTGGAACATTCATAACTTTTGTTAAAGCTCTTTAGTTCCATGGTCTAAGCTTTTTTGCTCTCCTGCACTCCCCACAATGTGGACAGCTGTCAAATGCTTGGCCAGCTGCCCCTGTCACTAGGTGCTGTTATGCTACTGACAGGAAAGCAATGTCAGCAGGGAGAGCTAATTACTTTTCTTATTCACTTAGCTCTAAGTTTTTGTATTCCAAGTATATTTTTAGCATTCTTCTGTCTTGTAAATACTTTAAAATACTTGGCTGTCTCTAGATCCTATTCTGTGTTCTCGATGTTGTCTTCCAACATCGCTTTTTTTTCCTTTCTGTACACACATGGAAACTTAATTTGGAGCCCAACAATTACAAATATATGTTGTACCCTGAGAATTCTTCTTATGGGACATGTTCTTCTGACACTTTTTTTAAGTGCAATTATTTAACAATAACTGTTTTAACAATAATATTGTTAAAGGGATTTATTTAAAAGTAAGAATGAACATTTTACTGAACTGTAAAGAGGCTTACAGAAGTGGTTTTGTTTGTATACAGTCTCCAGCTGGAACTGAAAATGTAAGCAATAGTTTAGTATCTTACAGGCCATCTGGGAATGGGATTTGTTTAAGGGAAAGCATAGCACCGTAGATCACACATTATGTATTTCTCTCCATATTGAACATCTTTGCCAAATATTCTTCTGGTATCTTGGCTGTGCCTCCTGCAGAGAGAAGCAGCTGCAGTCCTAAAGTGACCATTTGCTCACCATCTTAGAGGCATCTCTTCTTTCTGTCTATTTTTTCTTATTTTCCTCCTGAGAAGTTGGAAGCCTAATGGAGGCTTTTAGAAAAGCTGACAGACAGCCTCTTGCAGTCCTCTCTATTGATGGTTTTGTCAGTCTTTTTTTGTCTTTTTTTTTTAAAGCAGAAAAATACCACAGTTCAATTGTGAAGCATCATAACATAACTGGTATAGATATTGCATCTATTTCCATATAGGCATAAGAATACACAATGTAATTCATTATTCCTGATCTATTAAAAAGAGTTAGAAGTATTGAGTAAATGCAGTCACTACCTCTTAAACACTTTAATGTGACTGGATTTTACTCAGTCTTCCTGATGTAGTGCATTACAGTGAGCTGACATTTGCAAAAATGACTTAAAAATCCTTCTTCCTAGATGTTAAACCAGTTGATGGAAATATACTGTGAACTGGGTTAACTTGAATTTCAGTATATATCTGCAGAGGGGGAAAAAAATAATTTCTGTGATCTAGATCTACTTTGGAATAAAAAAAATAAATCTGAGATTTTGACTTAAAAGTAGTACAAAATGACTTGGATTGAACAAAGAAGTTGACTGGGGGTGAATGTGAGTGGGAAGGGGCAATCCAAAATAATACTGATGGACAGCAGATGATTGACTCCCACCCTCCAATGTAGTTCGTACTTCCTGAAAGATTGAAAAACTGAAATGAAATCTGCCTGCATACATTGTGTTGCTTGATCCTCTTCAGCGGGTATTGGGGGCAGCGCAAGCGAGCTGACTCGTACATGGAACTTCTCAGCAAATGACCTCAGTGTCCTGCAGAGCAGGCTGAAGCTCTTCCAGAATTCATCAGTGCAATAACTGAGTCACAGAAAGTCAGTGACACGACTGTGAACGTTTGGCAGGTTATGGGACAGGTAGGTGTGTGTATAAACCATTCTGAAACAGGAGGTGCAGAACCTGAACTTCTCTATTCAGTTGTGACAGTGGAAAAGCTGTTTATGCACAAAAGCACGCTTTGTTAAGGAACCTTGGGTAGGGAAATAAGGGAGGACGGGGGGAGAGAGAGAGCGCGAGGTAAAATCCAAGTACAACAGTAAATCTCATAATTACACCAGAAATTTGTGTTAAAATCCATTCTCATTCTACTCTCTCCAAATTAAATCATGCTAATGAATTTCATATCCTTTTTAAAGAGCAACAGCTGCTTCACATTGATCAGGTGCTGTATCTGTGAACTTGATTTTTTAGTGTTTATGGAGAAATTATTATTTGAAGTAATGTACAGCACAGAGCATCCTGCAATGCTACTGGAATTCTGTCCTGTCTTGTGAAGTAAAACATGGGGGTTTTTACTCTACCTTTTGAAAAGAGGCTGTTTCATTCTGATTAGCTCTATATAGCTCTAGTTTATTTAAATAAACTCTGAAATTACATTTTGGTGATTTTTTTTTTTCTTCAGATAAATATTTAGTGTGTACAAGTAGACTACAGTATGTGCTATCTCTTCTAATGCACGATGCTGTTTTTATTTAATTCACTTAAGCTTTGTTTCTAGAAATAGGATCCCAACTCATAACTGAATCCACTGGTGATATGTAGCAATTGTTTGGTTTGCATTGTCAAGTATAAAAATGAAAAGGTAGGTCTGCTTTATATCAGGGAAAAGTCTTTTTTTCTACTGATGGCCTGTTTGTGTGACTTCTGAATAACAACAGGTAAGAGACAGAGACGAGTAGTGTGGCAAGGCTGGTGGGAGTATGGCCCCGTGCAGGGTGTCATGGAGCAGTCCTGAGAAGGAAATTGCAACCTCCACCTTCCCATACATCAAGAGAGTGAGATGTTTTGAAAAGGTACTATTCATGGATTATATGGAAAAGAGACAACCTTTACATTCTACTTTTCTCTCTTCTTTTTTTAGAGATAAAAGAGCTAAAGACAATACACTGAAAGGGAGACTACTTAATTTTATGGGAAGTGTATGTTCCATTTTCATTTGATATGGAACTAGCTATTGCATGAAAATTAACCCAGAATCAGAGGTAGTTAAGGAGACATCGCTAATGTTGATAACTATACAGATATATTGAGAGGATGTAACTGCAAGTGACAAACATCTGTTTGTGGGTTTCACTATGTTAATTAATTTACAAAGGAATTTTCCCCAAAACATGTTCCTGTGGAAGTATATTCTGTACCTCTAGGAGTGGGGTGCACTGAGTATGCTCTGAGGGAATTAATGGTTTTCCTGCTTCACTGAAATCTTTTTTTTCTTTATGAATGTCTTTTTCGTTAGTATAGATGACTTACTTATAAGAGAGGGTTCATAAATTACTGTGTATTGCCTCTCAGCATTATACTAGATGAGTATATTTTGAGACTCTAGTTTATTAAATGAGAGTTAATTTAGCCATCTACAAAGAGCAAGGAACTACGTTAAAGCTATTCCTTGCAGTATGTGCTCAAAATCAGTTGTTGTTTGATCTCAAAGATATGAGAATTTTTGACCCCAAAATATCCTTCACAAACAGGGTTTAGAAATGGTCATAGACAAATGAGCAAATGCAAAAGCAAAATAACAGGTGATTTTAGTACAACAGAAGTGGAATCTAGGACTGTTACAGCTTTTACATAACAGTAGGATACAATTCATTTCCTGAAAATATGGTCATTATCATTTTTATTGTTTGCCATCTTTTAAAATAATATCGTTATGTATCACTGAGTAAAATTAACGCTTGATTAAAAAGCACTCCAAGCTGAAATCATGAGCACTTTGTTATAACTGGAATGATCAAATCTCTGGATCACTACCGCCTTTTTTCATATTGTGTGGGGAGAATGCTTCTATTTTAAAATGATGGAACTGGGCAAAAGGAAATTTATGATCTGAACTTGCTGCAAATCATTTGTATTGATCTGTTTTGTTTCCATTCTGCTGAAGCTAATGGAAATCATTTGTCACCTGACTTGTCCCAGTTGATTTGGAAAACCACCATACCATTTATCAGGCCCAGTTGAAGGTCTGAGCAAGTGTGCTTATGTCTGCAATCACGAAGATATATTTAACTTCCGGCAAAGTAAAAAGCATCAAGTGAGAATGTTGTTCTTATTCTAATATTACCTTGAATATACTGTCTATATTCATGAGAGTATCTTACTGAAATTGAGTAATTACAAACCTATCTTGGGTGTTGTGATGGGTCCTGTTTTGTTTCTGTTTTTCTATTATAAGGTCAATAACAGGTCATTAGTTCCTGTAAATCAACATCTTTCTATT
>JAOXJM010000002.1:6070822-6095798 GCA_026413425.1 Tringa solitaria | reverse complement strand
AGCGGGAGATGCAGTTATTGTCAGTCCAAATCTAAGAGAGCAAGCAAGCAAATGGATGTTACATGTTTACGTATCCTAATCTTACTTTATTAGGTGTATGAGGAAAGGTGTGGCTATGTTCTCTCTTCTGTGATGTTGAAATGTTAGTAAATGTACATCATAAGTGTTTTGAACTCATGAGTGCCCAAGTTTTTTAGAAAAGTGCAGATATCTAGAAGGAAGTGAATGACATGGGTACAGTTTCACTAATGACAACTTGCAGAATTGGTCTCTTGTTTTTTTCTATTGTGGTGGTAACAGGGTCCAGACCAGCTGCCTGCCTGTTCCATGTTTTAGCCTGCATCCTGTCCAATATCCAAGTTACCTAATGGCTTCCAGCAATAACTGTGGTGTAATACAAAGATACCCAAGTTGGAACTGGTTGAAATGTCTCTGCAGCAGCCTGAAGCACAGTATGAGCTGACTTGCCAGAAGTGTCATACACCGTGACATAAGCATCTCTTCTGGCAGAACATATCCATGTATTTATGATGCTGGGGGCACGGAGTCAACTGGTTGAAAGCAGAGCCCTCTTTTGCCTCCAGATATATGAAAGAGGAGCTGAGGAAGGAAATTTCCCTCTTATGCAGCAGGCTGAAAAGACACTCCTGATGTTAGGAGGACCTAATGTCAGGGACTCAATGCCACGGCGTGGGGGGAACTAGCTAAGGTGAGGGCTTACCAATCATAATATGTACAGACTGAGCTGGTCAGAAACAACCAGAAAGAAGAGATGCATTAGGTGAGATTGTTGTTGGAGAGAGAACGTATTTACAGATAGCCTTGTAGTAATTGTTAGATTAGGGACAGTGATACAAGAGTGTGTATATTTGTTTTTTTTTTAAAAAACATGAACAAAACCAGTGTGGAAATCCAGGAGTAGTGCATCTTTAGCCTGGATACCAAAGGCAATTTAGGTATTACAGGGATATTCACTTTTGTTTATTAGTGTGTGAAAGAAGAAAGTTGAAGAAACGTCTTATAATAGACAGAGCAATCTGACCATTCCAGAACAGTAAATGCAAATTGGCTGCTGTTTTGATGGCGTATCTGAGGATGTTGCTATAGATTATTACCTGTGATGTTATCTTGTGATATTTGTATTGCAGTGGTGTATTGTGGATATTTTGAGGCAGGTGTACAAATTTGCACAGTAAAATGATTAGTCTTGACTATTTTTATTTCATAAAATATCTTAATAGCACAGCAAAATTGCCTCTTTTTACAAGTAATTGTAATGTTAGTAACAGGTATTTCCGCATAGTCAGTATTAATAAAAATGTACATTTTCAGAAGAATATTAATGAATTGTATCAGAAGAACATGAGTGTGACATGAAGAAATATTGTGCTATCTAGTGACTGCTAGTATTAGAATTTTCATGAAGCAGCTTGTATGGTAAAGGCAATTTGTTTAACTTGGAGAATTATTCATGTGATAAGCTTAGAGAAGGTAGGCAAGAAAAGAGAAAAGCAAACAGGCCAGGACCTCGGTATAACAGTTTGTGTAATGGCTCCCTCATTATATTTGTCAAATGAATGTTAAGCAGGACTCAGTATAAAAGCTCCCAAATAGAACCTTCTATATGTAGAACTGATCTGGTAAACCAAAGACTTGCTGATTATTTTTTTTTTTTTTTTAATACACAAAATAATTGGCAGTTTGAGAGGGTTTCTTTGACAGAGCTTTGAATAAAATGTCAATGTATTTTCACTTGTTTGAAATGTCATGCATTTTACTTTCCAATTTTCCTATGTTATCTAGGGGCAATTCCTTGGATGATCTTGTATCTTTATTAAAATGTATGAAATAGTTGTTTACACTGAGGACTAGAAGTGTTTCATATTTCATCTAGTCTAGCTTGCAAATATAAACAGAAATACTGCAGCTTGCTGTTTTCATATTTCATTGTTTTCATATTGTGACATGTCTTATTTTGAAAATCAAGTAAAATACCTTTATGAAAATATCTGTATGAGTTCCTAGTGCTAGCTGGAAGACAACTGCTTTCGAAAGCAGCTCAGCCAGATTGAGGCTTGATGGGAGTGGTATAAAAACAAAATGATTTAACAGAAGCGATTCACTAAGGCACTTAGTTCTGAGTGGCATCTAAACCTTTATGTGTTGTAGCCTTTCCATATATTGGTTGATGTAGCCAAGAGATTTCAAAGTAGGATTGCATTTAAAATGAATTGTTGCTGTTGAGACAACTCGGTTGCCCAGACATTTTGAGTGTTAAATTCTTACTGCTTAGCAGCGTTCTCAGCTACTCTGTAACTATCTTGGAGATCCTGCTTTCTTATATTCTGTGTCTTTGATGAAAATATTTGGGTTTCTTCTGATGAGATGCAAGTGAAACTAAAACCTTGTAGCTTCCAGGAGCATGAACTGTAGTTGGAAATCTGAAGCTTAAGGGTTAAAAGAATGCTAAGCCACATTTCTGTGACTCTGATGTTTGAAATGATTTATTGCACAATTAGTTGTTGTGTCAAGACGCTGTGGAGCACAAGTGGTTAATAATGATCAGCACTGTAAGTAAAACCACTAGACAATATGTACAGTCAAAGAAGGAAGGAATAAGATAATTACTACAAATTAACAAAGCTCAGGCAACTTTGCAGAGGAAAGTCAACTTAAAAATTTTCCGTACAGCATATGAAGGATGTCTGGAATTTTTTGGAGCTTCTTCATTTGAAGTCAAATGCTGGGTCAGTGAATTTGGAAGGTTGCTCTTCCAGACTATTAAGATTTTGGAGCCTAGACTAGAATCTAAATTTAGCATTTGAAACAATCTTATCTTTGCTCTTCTGGACTGCAGCAGCTTGAGACAGTCTGACATCTCTCTGATGAAGTGAGGCTGATGTCATCATATTAACTAAGTTTCTTTGAACATCATTAAGTATCATGAAACATGTTTACCCCCCTAGCTCCTGGGTAAAGTCTTTCAGTCTTCCCACCCACATGAAAAGTGGCTTGTGCTGTCACCTAACTCACTATATGCGGGTGTTTGTCTATGTGTTGAGCTCTGGATGGTACAGAAGCCTCACTCGTGAGCTGTGCCGTGCCTTGCACAGGGCTGGGCCTTGCTGCTGGCTGTGTGACCTGAGTACACATGGACTTGGACTCGTGCATTAGATGCTACTTCATAAGCACTGTTGAATTGTTCAGTTAATACTATGGTCCTTGTTTTACACGTGACAGTCTGGGTGTCATGGTATTAAGGGATATATCATGGTATCCAGGGATATATCCCTTCACCAAGGTGGTAACAAAAAAGAGAGATTGTTTTGTGGCTCCCTTAAATATTATCATAGTGTTTAAGTCATTGGATTACAATATCCCTGAACAAATCTTTTGAATATTTGACTGCTTTATATCTGGTATCTTTGACCTTGCAGCCTTGATGGAGGTGAAAACTGAAAATTATCAGGCAAAATTTAAGATATCTGAAGCTGCTATTGTATCACTTTTCTGTGGTTGTATGGGAAGTAAAGGAGACATTATCTTCTAGCCATAACTCTATGGCCAAAAGCCCATAAACTTTCTGAAGCTCAATGTGCATTCAAGTTTGAGCAAGTCATTTAAGGGTAATGAAAGCAGTTTTTATTTTGCACAGCAGGAAGCTGATGATGGTTTGCTCCTCACTCCTGTGATCTCTTCCAGCCCACAGAGCAGTGCCCAAGGAGTGGTATGGAAGTCAAAGTGCTCTCGGCCCCTGTAGAGCCACCCTGCTGCTGTGCAAAGCCTCTGAAGGGTGCCTGTAAATCTGCCCCCTTCCAACTTCCTCGCAGAGACCTGGAAAGGGAATGGTGTTCCAGGCACTCAAACAACAAATGAGTCTGGTCAGGCTGCATCCTGCAAGCAGCCCAGACAAGCCAGTGCAATTTAGACTTCCATTGCTCATGTGATTCATATTTCTCAGGGAGGTTTTGTGGGTAGTTTATTGCCTCTTCTAGCTCCAGTCTGCGGGTCCTTTGCTGTTGCTAAACCCCAGTTTGTTGAAATAGCATAGCAGTTAAAATAGTTAAAGCTTTATGAGAGCAGAAAGGCAGGCTTCTCTGTATTTCAGTATGGTGAAAAGTGAAGTCTTTTATATAATATAAAATTTTGCAATTAGGTATAAAACAAACATTTACCAGGAGAAAGATTGAAGAGTGCTGTTAGGCTGTAAGATAGGCTTTGGACAGAAGACCATGCAAGAACTATTTTTTGACAGAGTGAGAACTGACAGACATGCAATAGGGAGTTCCTTTTCATCAGTAAGAGTAAGCATAATTTAAAACTTATATTAATAAATTTCATAGTTTTCGTCTTACAGGCTGCCTTTCAAAATGCATAGCAAATTTAATTATAAGGAAATCAGTGTCCTACAAATTGAAGTTTCTGTTATTACGTACCAAAATAACTTTGGATTGCATGCAGGAAAATAAGAACCAAACTACATTTAACAGTTTACAAAGGAAAATATGTCAAAGACTGACTTTGACTACTTTGAAGTGGATATAAGATAAAACGTCATAGCGTAAAACAACATGAGTCCTAGTCAGTGAAAATGTGTGTGTGTGTATATATCATGCTATAAGATTATCTTCAGTTTTGTCTAAAGTTCGTTCTTTCTCTCCTGTTACTCCTTCAGTCATTTGTAAGAAGAGATTTTTCTTTGTCATGATAAGAAGAGTGAGCCTCTTTGCATCTGTACTATCTTCTGAGATATAAATACACAAGGTATCATAGCAATAGTCAGTGTAAAGCCTAGCTTTAAGCATTGTCTATGGGTTTAGTGGTAATTTCTGGAATGAATTTATTAATGATTTTGTAACAGTGGCTCTATTGTAGTAAACGTCATGAAATATTAAGGGTGGGAAGATTTTCCCAGCATATTGGCCTGATCTTCACTGTGACAAAGAGTACATACCTGACTTGGTAAAATTCTGAGGATCTTCAGACCTTCCAACACTGCCAAGCAGAGTAGTAGTAAATCGTTCCTGATACTAAAAGTAAGGATATGTGTCAATTGGTTGCCTGGTGGTTTTGAAAATTATAATCCAGAGTTCCCTTCTCAAAACTGACAAGCAGTTTAGAGCATAAGTTTTGTTGGAAGGCATGCTTATTAAATGCCTTGTCACTTTTTGAAATGGAAACTTTGGCTCTGGAATTGCTTTTTGTAATTTTTTTTTAATATATTCTCTTAGCCTTAAAAGCTTTTATTCTTACTTCAGAAACGTAATATTTTACTTCTTTAATTTTAAAGCTCTTTGTACATTATGTTCTTTAATATACTTAGAAAAATAACTTTATAACAATATTCTGAGGCTCTGTAGTGGCACTTGTAGAATCATATATGACGCCAGTAAAACATTTACGGTCACATTTTTTAGTCCTTGTGATAGTGGTATATTGATTATATACAACTACAAAGTGATAAAAAAGGATCAAGATATCGTGAAGTACTTTGTTTACACGGCCTTCATAGAATACTCCCGCCTCTCAAGAGCCCTGTTCAGGCAGCGATATGGCATTCCATCCTGCACAGGTAATTTCCATTAGGCTATGTAAGCTGGCTTCATCCCACGCCAACCAATTTCGGGAAAACTTGATCAGTGCTGCCCTGCTGGAGGGGGAAGGAAAACAATCCCACCTGACAGTTGGTCTATTTATTCTTTTATTGTTTGCTCAGAGTTGAGTAGTCTGTGACTAGACAGGCTGCCATGACTTAGACCAGAGGTCCAGGCAGTTTGGTGTGTTCTGTGTGGGGGACTTCACCTTCAACAGTCACAAAATGGAGAATTATGGAAAATCTTTGCAAAGGAGAGCTTTCATCCTGACTCTTGTTCAACTGGGGCTGCCTAGAATTCTAGAATGTTAGAAATTATATCTTTTTCACGGGTAGATGGTTTAAAAGTTATTTCCTGTTGTAAATTTGGATGCTTTCCGCTTCCATATGAAAGATCTCTTCTTTTATGGAACCTTAGGTAGGTCTGATAGCTTGAGTCACCCAACAGATTTTTTTTGTCTGGACTTAGGAGCACCTTAAGGTGATAGGCTGGTGTCTAAATTGAAAGGATAATAAAGGGAAGTAAAGGTGCTTAAATATGTGCCATATTCTTCATAGGAGTAATCCCTTATGTTCCCCACTTTCTTTGTTGCAGTCAATTGTAAAAGAAAAAGACTATGTAGTAAAATATATGAGATAAAGTGGTAGTTAAAAACTCGGAGTTTGAGAAGGCATTTAAAATAATTTTATTTCATAGAGCATAAAAAATACGCATTGACACCTGCAAATCAGATGAAAACAAGGTATTTTATAAAACTGGTAACAGCAATTGTACTACTTTAAAAAGGTTCTTGGAGAACTGAGTTCCCAGCTGGGCGTAGGATTTGCAAAGTTTTGGGAGACAACGGCATACATGTAAGGCTTCCACCCATTTCAGAAGCCTTTAGCATTGCTAAGAAGCTTAACTCGTCATTTCAGCTTTCCCACAAAACCTTCATTTCACTGGCAGACTCATGCAAAAGGACCACGTTGCCAGGGAAAAAAGACAGCATGCACGGGCTCATTGAGTAGAACTACCTGGTGGTTTCTGGAGGGAGTACTGACACAATTCTTCAGTTTCCTTGCTGCCTCTTAGGCTCCAAGCAGGACCTGATTAGTGCTGCCAATTCCTTTCTGCTGCTGCTCAGCAAATCTATAAAAGGCAGCAGAAACACAAGCCATTTTGTTAGTATGTGCAGGATGCTTGCCTTCCTTGGAGATTCTGTAGTGCATTTGGGGGAGATTTTCATTTGAGGAGCCAAAAAGAATGGCATGAGCTTAGAAAACCTTTGGAAATTGTGCTGTGGAAGTTGGTGTTTTCTGCTTCCCATCTGCTGGTGGTAAGCAGGAAGGTGGATTTTTTTATTTTTATTTTTTTTATATTTCTCCAGTTTGAAAATATAGACTTAGAGATTAGGAAAATAATTTCATTTAATTTAAAATTTTGTGTTTTCAGGTATCACGTATGCGTAGTATACCTACAATGTAATGAGATAACTGAGGTTCCTTAGTGACACTTCAGAGATAATATTGCAGTGTTGAGAGTGTTAGGGTTTTGAATGAAGAAGTGCCTAGATATTTTATAGGAGGCGTTATTGAGGATGAAGGTGAATGGGGGGGCGGTATTAGGAGCATAGAAATTTATGAAGAACTAAACATCTCTCACTAAACACGTCAGAACAAAACTACAGTGGTGAATACACTTAAGTGTTAATTCTCCCAGGAAAATTGTTGCTTCATTCCTAATCTTTGGTATATAAAAAGTTCTTTGAAACTTTCTTCACACTGATGAAAAATTGCATTGACCTCAAAATAGTTATTCATTTGTGTAGATTTATTCATGTGTTCAAGTCTTTGCAGCCGGGGGATCTTAGCTAGTTTTGGTTGCATTGAAACTTATAATGAACTTCAAAAGACTCATAGTGATTATTGATTTTTAGCCATTATGTTTACAGAAAACTGTAACTGTGGGAATTACAATGCTTGTAAATGGGCAGAAACAAATGTTTGCTCAAATGAGTAAAAGGCAAATAAAAGGGATAGTGATGACCTGTAACTTACTAAAGTAAAGCATGAAGGAGTTCCAGGAGATCTAATTACTAGGCAAGCTCTCAGTTTTGTCTTGTGATTTTTCTGATTTTCACTGTTCCATTAAGTAGGATGAGTAGGGGAAGAAGGACAACAAGAGCTCCCTGTCAATAAGGAGCCTTTCAGGCAGGAGTTATTCAGATCACTTTTAAAATCTGATCCCATTGTAATAATAGTATAAATGTAATAAGCCATGCCTTATTTTATATACTATCTTTAAAATGTTCAGCTTTTATGTGCTTCCAAAGATACAGGCTAACAAAATTATATTAAGCCATAGGTTTCAGATACTATTTGCCAGATGGGGTTGATTTCCTGCTCTTTGCTTTACTTCCCTCCTTTTTCACATACCAAACAAATATTTTTTGCTTAGTTTCTGAAAAATCATATATTTAATTCTATAGGATAGCAAAACTGGAAGAAGTTTTGTTGACAGTTATATTTATAATTGTCAGTAATGGAGTATAATAGATATATTGCCATAAGGATATTGATTTTGTGAACATGTCATCAACCATTTCAAATAATCAGGGCAAGAAAGTTCGATAAAGAATTTTCTTTTTTTTTTTTTTTTGGCTGATATTACTAGTAAAATATGCTTTAGAGGGAAAAATCTTCTTAAGGGAGAAAATTCTATTTTCAAAAACTCCTGCAGTTTTGATTCATGATGGAAATTTATATGAGAAATCATTTCCTAAAAAAAACCAACAACAAAGGATTATAGATAATATATTTCAGGGATATACCTGGTTTGTTACAATCAGCTTCTCCATAGTGATTAAAGAAAGGAGTAAAACCTGTAAGGCCTTGCTCCAGTATTGGAAAGCTGACCTGATAATCTGGACAAGTGTGAAGACTTATTCTTTTCAAGGTTCCTGTGTTTTGGTTCTGCTGTAAGCAAGGCATGAGATAAAAGTCTCAAGCAGAATGTTTGATTCGGTTTAATGTTGTGTCCAAATTGCATTGTTATACTCAAAATCTTATTGTCTGCAAAAAGGAAACGCACCTTATATATAAAGTGAAGAATTTATTGCTAGTATAATAGAAACCTTCACACTCTAATTGAAGAATCATTACTAGTCCTCATCCATTTACTACAGGAAAAATGAAACAAAAGAAATCAATGCTGCATACAGAAGTATATCCTGGTATTAAATAATACAGGTAAAATTTCTGTACATACACTAACTAGTTTGAATCCCTTTTCCTGGTGTTATGCTCACCATTACTTGCTCCTCTGAATACTAAAATCAAGACCCTCAGTCAGGTGTTCAGGGGATAGGGGTTGCACCCCTTTGCCCTGGAGAATATTAAGCTGATGGTTTCTTTTCCTCCCCCTCCTTTTCTTTTCCTTTTTATTTTACATGGAGGTATTTTTGTTTTCTACCATGCCTTTGCATGCATGTTTTCTTTATTTATTGGTCTGCAACTCCACAATGCATCTGAATTTATAGTGTATGATGCATTTTACATGTTAAATATGATTTCTTTGTTCTCTTTCTTATTCCTAAAATCTTTTTTTGGTCCAGCTCCAGGTCTGCATTTCTTTACCTGATCATAGGTGACTTGTTTATGGCCCTGGGGCCCCATCTCTTATTATCCCTTGCTGTACTGCTCTGTACTGCATCCTGAGTCTACACTTCTCAAAGGCCTCTGTTATCATACCAGGCCTCTATTTTTGCTTACTACATCATAGCGTTAGCGATAAATACTTCATTCCACACAGAATTACTGCTTATTACTGCTGTTTACATAAAACTACAGTGGTACCTCACAAAAGTAAAGCAAGTTAGTTGGAGCTACCTGGTCAGAAGAAAAATGTTGCTTTTGCACCTAAGCAAGCCAAAACATAGCCACAGGAAGACCTGAAAAACTTCAGATATAGCAGGTCTGAGAAGCCTTTGAGGCCTTGCGAACTTAGTACGTGCAAAGTCTGTGGTCTGGTACTAGCAATGGTGGTATAGTGTTACTAGGTGACAGCATGCATCACTCACTCCAGCTGGTTTGGGGGATGCTTGGTACTTCTGAATCGGATGAGCAATGTCAAGTTTAGTCTCTGAAAAATGGGAGGGCACCAAACAGGTACATGTGTGTGAATACTGTGTTATTTCTATGTGCTTATTCAAAGCTCCAATAGAGTCAGACATCTGTGAGATATTTTGTGGTGTTTTGTATATCTTTGGATAGAAAGCATTATAAAACTGCACAAGAGTCCATTCACCATTCCTTTGGATGCAGAAGACATTCATACTAGAGCCATAATGCAACCTTTTTTCCTCTCCAAGTAGGCAAACTACATATGGGGTACAAAGTAAGAGGTTTTTAAAGCAGACTTCTTTGTTCATCTGTCACAACTTTCTGCCTGCTGGATTTGTTCTTTCTTGTGCAAAAAAACCCACAACTTGATTTCTTTCCTCCACAGGAAACAAGAGAGAGTGTTTTGTTGCAATCTTTTTCAAAGATGATGTCGTTTGGCGTAGATTCCCTTTCTGTGTTGGGGCAAATTTCATTGATAATTAGATCAGAGGTCCTCAGGAGTGCAGGGATGTGTGTGCTTGTAAGTTTTCTTTCTTGATGCCTAAGTAAGAAAATTTAGGAAGAAAGTCCAAGACTGGGTTGTATTTGATTTTTCCAGTGACGTTTCTTTTCTTGTGGAACACTTCCTTTTGTTGCTTGAAAGACTATCAGGAGAGTTAAAAGCTCTGGCCGTCACCTCTTCCTGGTATCTGGAGAGTCTCTGTGGATTTTGAAGAACTGGCAGGGCTTGGGGACTGGCTTCCTGTTCCTGCTGTTAAGAAGGGAATCTTGTGAAAATATCAAAGTCTGGGAGAGAGATCTCTAAGGGAAAAGTGTCTGGCAGGAAAGCAGGAGAGGCCTTGTTTAAGAAAAGAGCAGCCAACAAAGGGAAAATCTGAAAAAGAGAACGAATATGAAGAAGCAAACCTCTTTTCTTTGGTGTGTTGTACCATTTGGTATTTAATAGCTGCTTTTCCTCAGGCATGTTTAGTCTTCAGGATGAAGGCAAGACAAAGCTCCCCTCCCTGTTAAGAACTGGGTCGTAAAGTGAGGGTTTTCCTGATGCGTGTGTGGGGCTGAACCCAGAGTGGGTTGTGGAGCTCTTGTTGGTTGGTTTTGTTGTCTTGGTGTCCTCCCTGCAGTGGACGTGAAAGAAGACTTTGTGCTAAAGCTGGTTGGTTTGTGAACTTCTAGCTGCTTTCTGGGATTGTGGTGTTCTGAAGGGCTTTTGAAATTGGGAGCCAGGGAGGAAGGGAAGGCTCACATGGTGGTTTCCAAAATTCCGCTTTGGGAATAAGGTAGCCCCTTCAGCTTCATGTCTTTATCATCATTCTTCCCACTTCTCCCCTCACACACCTCCTTACTTGGGGTTTTTTTTGGGGGGTATTTTATTTTTTTTCCATGCCTTGCCTTAAAAAGGGGGATACGTTTCCCAGGGCAGGTGGCCTGGTGTGCCCAGGGGGTGGCAGGGCCCGGAAGCTTCTGGAATGTTCCCTGCAGGTGAGGGGCATTCCGGGGGGAGGCCTCAGGAGGGCCTCGGGAAGGAGAGCTGGGAGTCCCTCCGGGCATGTGCCTTCCTGTCCTCAGGGTTTTTATTTACTTACCTAATAACTTTTGGCATTTGGTTGGTTGTGTTTAGTCAGCCAAAATCTGAATTTACCTCATGGACTGAACCAAAATGGAGGGCAGGTGCTGTTAGGCCACGCTCTGTGGAAGGGCATGGTGGTGCAGCTGAAATGGAGCGGGAGTGAGAGGAATGGTGAGCGGGCCACGCTGAGGCGGCGAGGAGAGCAGCGGTCGTGCGGTGGGGCCACAGGAGAGCAGGAGAAGAAAGGGTCATGGCGGAGAAAAGGTCAGTCTGGGCAGGGAGAAGGTGGAGGGGAGCCATGGTTCATAGAGGGGGAATGAGAGCCTGAGGAGGAGGTCCCTTCCTGAGCTTCCAGTGGTCTCTGATCTGGCTCTCATTAGGAAAATCGAATTTGACTTAAAACTTAAATTTTTCCCTTATTTTTTTCCCCCCCAAAAAAAGATGGATGTCCCATGGAAAAGATGTAGGATGGGTAATTCGCATGTGGCCATCCATCATGCAACTGAAGGGATTTCTTCCAAAGTTGACCAGAGCCTTCTACCTTTTCTCAGTGTTCATATTATAACCACTTCTTTTTTTCTAGAACACACATTAACACGTTCTGGAAACTGTAGAAGCCAGTAGTGTAAAGCATCAAGATGCATTGCAGACTGTGCATAGAATAAACAAAAAAACCAAAAAAAACCCAAAACCAAGAAGGAAATCAGATTAACTCAGATAAGCAAGAGCTAAAATCGCTCAATACTCTGAGTATAGTAGTTCTCTGCTGGCACATTTTACCGTCATTGTTGTAGCAGGATTACTGCTGGCTAATAATCTTGGCATGTGATTTTCTTTTTGGCTGTGTTTTTATTGTGACTTAAATAACTTCAACTTAATCAGATTAATTTTCTTCTTGCTTTTAACTGTAATGTGTCTTCCTTCACACTGAACACATTTTTACATATATAAAATATGTAATAGCCTAATAAACCAGCCCTAATCTATGTATGAATTAGTTGATGGAGAAAAATTGTGTACAGAATATCTAATAAAGTATAACAGCATCCGCATCTTAAAAACTAACTATATGCTTTGATTACAGAAGTAGCTGCCAACTATTCCACTATAAACTTAGATGAAGTAGCAATATTTTTGGAAAAAATAAAATTTTTGCTGCACCAGAAATCATCAACTTCTCTTTGCATTTAATTAAATTCTAGCAAATGTAAACCAACAATGAGGACTGTAATACAAATAAGAAACTACATATGCTTTACTGCTTTGTAGTTATGTAGCAATATCACATTGGCAAAGATCACTCTGTGTGCAGTCTCATTTGTAGTGCACAAAACTCGTCCTAGCAGGAATGGAAATTCCCAACAAGTAAGAAAACCAAAATATAGCTCAAAGTTAGTGAGAATGCAGTTGTGATATCAATTGTTGTTGAAATGACCAGATGATCCACAAACTTAATCTATTTTATTATTTTTCTTGTTATGTATTCTGTGGCCTGTGCTCATCTCTTTCCTTTACAGGCACCGTGTTTTGAAGGTACTGTATCTTTGCAAAACTGGTTTGCAGTATCAGAAGTCATAGTTGGGTGCTGCAAACCATTGAGGTGCCATTGAGGTTTAGAGCTGTAAGAAGGTTCTAAGAAAGAAAGATACCGACTTTCTCTCTACTGAACAGGCTGTGGATAGTGGGTTTATCACCAAAGAAAATGCCAGCTTGCTTGCTCTGTGAATAATTTATATAATTTTAAAAATAAACTGTTCCCTTAGCAACATTAAATGTAGTTTTGATTTGCTGATCTTTATGGTCTGAAAATCCTAGAACTGATAAATGGGGCAGGATTGACTTCAGCCAACGGATGCAGTGATTCTGTTAGGCAATGTCTGATTGTCCAGGGATGTAAATGTCAGCATCAAAAAGCGTTTAACAGATTGAAGTCAACTAATCATCCACTCTGGTAATAGCTTTCTGTGTATTTGACTTTCTGAAACATAATTCAGAATAAGAGTGTGCACAGATCCAGGCAGTAATACTGATGACTGCAGTGCTGGTGTCCTGGTGTGCTTCTCTCACTACTGGCTAGCAAAGAACAAGTGTTTAAATGTGGTCCCCTGGTAAGTAATTCTGTCTGCTTGTTCATCTCTACAGTGTAACAACACATACAGTTTCCTGTAGCTTTAGATCTGCTTCAACAGTAAATTACTTAGTGTGTTTGTATTTTGAATGTTTTTCTTCGTATAGGGTGTCTGTGCAGTGGAACTGTTCCTCAAAAGCACGTTACAACTACTAAATTAATTTAAAGTTCAAAATCTGAGACTGGGAAGGCAATTGTGGGTTATTAAAATAAATATGGGAAACAGTTTCTGAATCTCAACAAAGAAATTCTTTGAAACTTCAGCAACTAGAATCTAATATTGTGTCCTTGCATTGCTAAGTTTGTCTTCTGTCAAAGAAAAGACTGGCTGTCACATGCACAAAACTGACGTGCTGGGTAAATTTACAGCAGACAAGAAAGGCAGAAGTCTGCTTAGTGGAGTGGAAGCAAAGGCATCTTGTCAACGTATTTTAAAACAATTATTGGAGTTTATCTTTGTTTTTTTTTAAAACTTTTCTATTCCAGTAACTGAGGATTTTAAACTGAACAGTTGTGTGCAATTATGCCATGGCACTATCCAATTAACCACCCAAGGTAGCACAGCTCAAAAAGATAGCTAAATGATACATCTCAGCAGTAGTCCACATTTGTTAACCAGGGGGCTGTAGCAATATTCTTTTGGAGTGGTGAATCCATTTTATGGTGCCCACATGCTGTTTTAAGGAGTAAAATTTTATTTTGTGTCCACGTGTTCATTCTAATGATGAGTATATTTGTGCCTAATTACTTCAGACTGGAAAGTTTTTTTTTCCTTTTTCTAATCTCTTGTGTTATTGTCACCTCTCACCCTATGTGTCTTTGTTTCTTCTTTCTTCCTGGTGCATGTACATATAAGATGTGGAGGATGTGTTTTCAGTTGTTTTCACCTGCCCACCTAAAATGGAGCACTCAGCTTCTGAAACTCTTTCCCAGTAGAGCAGCAAGTGTTTTGTGCTGTTTGCTATCTACTTACCTTGACCCAAGGCTTCCTCTTAATTGTGTGCTACTCACGGTGGTTGTACTCGGTCATCTTCATTCACACAGTCTGTAATACCTTGGCCATGAGAAAAATTATGTATGTGTGCAAGCCATTCAAGTCTCAGATAAAGTGTGTGTAAAGCTCAGACTCCAGAACTGTCCCTTCAGGGATGTGATGTGTTTGGTTTTGACCATTCAGTCTTGTCTCTGGCAGCCCCAGAATCTTCTAGTGCAAATCTTTTGAGTCAGGCAAGGACACTATTGTCCTTTTTGTCATCTCGTGACTGTGCTGTACCTAAGCTTTCCTATGACTGAAAATCTCATAGTATCGGGAGTCACCAGGGGGTCTTGTCAGGTAAGTGACGTTTTTCTTGCCAAATCAGTCATCTCTGGCTGTGGACTGTTGTCAGCAAACACTGCAGCTTTAGTTTTCTATGTGGCTGAGCAGCATCAGCTGGCTTTTGTCACTGTTCCTGGAACCATTTGCAGGCTTCAAGGACAGTACTGGCTGCATTCCAGTGCTGGCATTGAAACAAGTCCCTGCTGTTACCCTTCTTCAGTCATTCATCCTCACAAATGGGCTCTTCCAGCGCTGATATTTCACCAGCAGAAAGAAGCACGAAACAACATTCCCTCCCAGCACTGCAGTTTCTCTTGTGCAGCAGGATGGTGAGCAGCCCTTTCATACTTCTCATTGCAGAAGGAGACCTTGCTGCAGAAATGTAAAGGATGTGCCATCCTTTGAGTTGGTGCACGCCTTCATAGCCAAAGGGAATGGCAGGTTTCTGAGGCCTCTTGTTGGTCTGTTCTAGCTGATGACAGGCACTGGAGCTTGGAGCCTGTCATTCAAAGGCAGTCTCCCACTGCTGTCTGTTACCAGTGTTCCTTAGTCCTTAAACCCTGAATCCTTTTCTGTAACATGGGAGAACAAGGAGCTGATATATTAGGAAAACCAGAGGTCTTTCTGCAGCTTCTGTCAAGCACACAAGAACATGTGTACATTTCCCTTTGAAGAAACTGAGTCTTACCTTTATTTGGCACCTCATGCTATCTTTTTCTGTCCCTGGGAATTTGCCACATTCCATTCTGGAGCTGGTTCAGATAGTAGAGGGTTATTTGGTTTTGTGCTATTGTGTGTTCGATAGATGTGTTCTCAGTTTTCAAGGATCTGGATGCCTGTCTCTCTGCAGCATACTTGGATTGTGGCAGGTGCACTGGCTAAAACTGCCTAAGAGATACAGCTATTAAAAGAATGGATGATTTAGAGAAGCTGTCTTACCACTCACTTTCACTTCACTTCTGTCTGGCAAACTGTTGAAACTTGTTTGCCTGGCAAACTGACTTCTTTTGTGGTCTTTCTATTTTTGGTTTTATAATTTTGCGACCAGTGTCTATAAAAATGGCTTTGGAACAAGCATTATGGTTGAGTATCAATTTGTTATACTTGAAATAATGAAACTTTAGGGGTCAGTGCAAAGTTGTTTTTTTTTTTAACTGGCTTGGTGGGGTTTTTCCCTAGTTACAGTTCATTTTTTCAGGACAATGTAATTTCTTTTTTCTCTCTTTTGGGAAAACAGTGACCAATGGTAAACTATTGTGTGGTATACAATTCAGTCTATCTCTCCAGCCCCAAATCTGCAGAATACTCTTCTTGGCAGTCTGCCACCATTTTGGAGGAACTTCAAACTAATTTTCTTGTTCTTTTTGATCTGCAATATTAAATAATATGGCATATTCCCCAACCCCCAAAAACAAAGCAAAACAAAAAACAATCCAAACTTAAAATAAATGCAAGTCAGAAACAAAATACGTTTGTATATAATGTGAATATTGTGTCTTTATTGACATGAAGTCCAGCTTAGGGTAGTAAATAACTATGATCCCTCATGATATGTGACAAAGTATTGGGCTCCATGGAAAGACTGATGTGAAATAAGGCAGAGGGCTTGGAGTCCTTTCATATGTGTATTCACCACCTCTTCCTTTTTACCCAGTGTTGAAGTGGAATAGCCCCCATCTTCCAGCCTCTGGTGCCAAAATACTCTACTTCTATGCAGATAGAGATGAAATCTTTTTTCCAGGAGCTTTTCCACATGCTCTTGAAGCTGTTCAATTAGTCCCATTTCTGTTGTTTTCTGCATCAGATTTCTTTTTTTCTTTCTGCTTTTCTCTTTTTGTTTTGTTTGTTTGGTTTTATTTAACTGAGTTATGTATGCAGAAAACAAATAATATGATTAGACTGAATGAGAATGAAAGAAATCAGTAGGTTTCTCTTTTTACTTTGGTTAGCTTCAGGTGAGAATCACCAACATTTCTTGCACTGGTCAAGAAAAGCAAGCTTTCCCTCTTTCATAATTCTATTGGTCAGTTGGGAGCTTGGATTATTGTAAGAGTTGGATCACAGTCAAATTAGAATATTAATTTTTACAAGTATTCTGTTCACATACCTACACTTTAATGAATTTCAGAATGTAATAGTTGATTTTACAGGTTGGCATGGAATAAAAATATTGTTATTATAAAATAAGGTATCTTATAATGACAAATACATTATGTAATTTTTTTGCTTTATTTTGACATTTAACAGATGTAGTCATCTTAAAAGCAGTAGTTGATGTGATACGTTTCACAGAAAGCATGCAATAGGGAAAGAAAGCACTGAATAAAATGACACAGTTAATTTATTAGAACTCAGGAAACCACCAATTGCATTTCTCATGAGTGTCATAACACATCTCTAATTAGTTTGGAAAGAGTGTAGGAGCTATAGCAGTGAGACAAACAGTCAGACTTCATGTAAGTTGCAACTGGTAAAATAGTCCTGTTCTCTTATGATGCTGATCGTGTTTCCTTGCAAAAGCAAAATAACCTAGGATTGTAAGCTCACTTCACTGTCAATGCAAAACGTTTATTTACAAATATATTTAAGTTTCCTGAGATGAAAAACTGTGCTAAATGCTTTTCAAATGGGGTCAGTGTAATGTCAGCCTTACAAAATTATTGTTCCCTCTTTATCCATTTCAAGTACACTTGGGTAGCTGGCCAGTACCTTAAAAGAAGACAAAGCATGAGTCAGTATACTATGGTTTCTCGTTAATGATATCATTAACCAAGCACTTTGTTTCACAAAATATCTCTTACCAAACCACATCTGTAATCATAGCATGCTATCTTCTGTGTTTGTGCCAACAATGTTTTTATTGTTTGGTTTTTGGTTTTTTTGTTTTGGTTTTTTTTTTTTAAACATGGTAAACTTAAGTGCTGCTTTTCACTTCAAAAACTAAATCATTGTGTATGGAAAGGCAGATGTACTGAGTTCTAGCCATGTGTTCAGCTTGATAAATCTCTTACGGAACTATTCCAGGGACTGAACAGGATATCTTTATTATTAAATATTTGTTATAGCCCAGTGCATCAGTTACACGCTGGCCAGCACTTTATTCTGCTTTTGCCCAGTAGTTAAGCTTCTGATTGCCACCAGTTTGTAGCTCCAGCTTTGGTATGGTGGTATTAGTTTTAAATCTGTTAAGTTCTCCTCTTAGAGCC
Source organism: Tringa solitaria (assembly GCA_026413425.1). Classification (NCBI taxonomy): domain Eukaryota; kingdom Metazoa; phylum Chordata; class Aves; order Charadriiformes; family Scolopacidae; genus Tringa; species Tringa solitaria. The sequence goes on along the minus strand of JAOXJM010000002.1, from coordinate 6,077,882 downwards.
ACTTTCTACCATGAGTATTTCATTTTGTCCCTCTTCATTGCATTCGGCCGAGCAGCATCCTTCATTAATAAAATGAATTCAGAGGTGTTTCATACTGGATCCTGTGAAATGTCTTAACAATCACAGTCTAGAGAGATGGTGCACAATTCCAGCATCAAAGATGCAGTCAACCAAATGCTGGTTTTTGGAGTTTTCAATGTACTGTATATAAAAATGGATCATTTTTGAGCACCAGTCAGATTAGGCAAAGAACAGAGTGCCCAATTTTCTTTGCCTTTTGCTGAGTTTTCTTCCAACATATCACCATAAAATAGTTAGAGAAAAGCGTAGGTTAACATTAGCAGAAGCTTATCACTTTCTGGTTATAACAGAAGCCTGGCACAGTCAGCAGGGAGGCAGGGACAAACAAGGAAATCTCTCTTTCTAAGCATTCTTGAGGCACCTAATGTTATATACTAATTATCTTACACATGTATAAATATTTTAAATTTTCATATAGCAATAGAAAAACCCTTTTGCTTGGAATGCTTTTGCTCTTAGATATTTGCCTAAATACTTACTCAGACTTTTATCAGTTAGCTCATTGTTAACCGAAACGCACTCTAACAATCCAAGTGGTCTGCCTTACAAAAAAGCATATATTGATTTTTCATTTTTAACGAGAAAGGTTACTGTAACCTTTTTGGGGCAATAGGTTCCAATATGTCAACAGACTTGGATCACAACTTGTTTCTTAGGCTTAACTTTCTTCTTTCCAAAACTGAAAAATCTCAGTAGGGTCAGCCACATGTCTTGCTTACTCAGGGGTGTGTAATAAACAGAAGATAGGATTATGAACAATACGGAAGTTAATAACTAATCCTTCATTTTAGAATATTTCTTACACTGTTACCTCTTCTTCAATTGCTTGATATTTTTTGAATATACTTGGTATTACCAAGTATAAACTGTTTTTATAAGTACTATCTCTTATTTAATGGAATGCTTAAAATACTGGTCTATCTAGAAGTATTTAATTAAGATTTCAGATGAGATTTATGATTGTTTTGTTGTATCTAAAACAGGTGCCCATATCTTTTACTGACCTCCTGTCAATTCCAGAGTAATTTCTAAGTGATTTCAGCTCTGGCAATTTAAAATCATATATCAGAACATGTGTTGATCTTTGATAGCAGACTTCAAAAATGCATTTCTTAAAATACCCAAAGAGTGTAAAAAGTGTAAATTGGTTCTACAGCCCATTGAAGACATTTGTAGGAATACATCAATATCTACTTATAGCAATCTGCTGATGTTATTCATGTATTGAAATTACAGTTTTAAATCATTAGATATTTATCTAGAAAGCACTGAGTGACAGGGAGGAGAACAATCCTATAAGCCTGAGGTTTTTCTAGCATTTGCAGTCCATTAGTTAGAAGACGCATTACTCATTTTTTCAGTAGTGGAAGACACATATCCTCCAGTCAATTGCTCATACCTGTGATTTTAAAGGCGTGTAGAGTATTCACTTGAGAGAGAGTATTTATATATATAAAAAATATATTTTAAATTGCATGTATTACTGTGAGGGTAAGATGAAACCCCATAGAACAGATCTTGCACAAAGACAAACCCACTTGGGGGGGCAAAGCATCATGTATCTGTTCTACAGGTCAACAGTCTTTCACAAAGCAAAGTATTTTAGCTTTTTCCATTTTCTTTTTTTAAACTAAGAAAATTTTTTTCTTAAATAGATTCCAGGCCCATTTGAAACATAGCACATACAATCCAGGTCTAATAACTTCTGTTGTTTTACCAGAACTTCAGTGCTTTTAAAATTTTAAAGTGTAGAAAGTTGCCTTAGAAATCTGCTGTTTTGTGAAATGTTTTCACTGTCATATATACCAGTAAAGCAACATAGAAGATCCTATATAACAAACCACCCAACTGGTTTTAGCAAATTTCTGAGGATTTCAAAATAAAGCCTGAGAGGGCCTTGGAGACTTTCTTACCTGGAGCTGATTATAATTCTTCAAAGTACGCGGATGGGTTTTGCATGTGAACTTTCCCATAGAAACTCTGGTTTGGAGTCAGCTTGACTGAGCTAGTTTCAATAGGGGGTTTTCCTGCTTCTGTCTGGTACAAGGGCTGGGTAAGTTGTTTAAATGAGTCAATGATAACTTTTCCCTTCTTTTATGTTCTACCTTTTAAATGCACAGGCTTGATTCTATGCTCTGTCAGGAAACTACCAGAGGTCTTTTCATTCTGCACTACCGTGCTGCTAATATATGTCATGCTTTCCTGGTGATCAAGGAAAGACTTTTCTATTTTAAGTTAAATATCTAATAAAATGTCATACTGTCAAATGTCAGGACTTCAGAAATAGAGCCAGTATCTAGATTGGGCAGCAGAAGTAATATTTAGTATTATGAACCTCAGACACTTTGCCTACTTTGCTACGATATTGTGATCTCCAACAGGCTGCTTGTGACTCTGGTTTCACTGATTTTATTTTTTTATTGATGCATTGAAGTTGTGATCTGCCTGAGAATAGAATAGACTATTTCAGTTGGAAGAGAACTACAGTTATTATTTAGTCCACCTGCCTGACTGATTCAGGGCTGACCAACAGTTAAAGCATGTCATTAAGGACATTGTCCAAATGCCTCTTAAACCCTGGGTGGCTTGGATCATTAACCACCCCTCTAAGAAGACAGTTCAGTGTCTGACCACCCTCTTGGTAAATAAATGCTTGCTAATGTCCAGTCTGAACCTCCTCTAGTGTAGCTTTGATCCATTCCCACGTGTCCTGTCACTGGGTACCAGGGAGAAGAGCTCAGCACCTCTCTCTCCATATCCCTTCCACAGGAAGCTGCAGAGAGCAATGGGGTCACCCTTTAGCCTCCTTTTCTCCAAACTAGACAAGCCCAAAATCCTCAGCAGCTCCTCACAGGACATTCCTCCCTGCCCTTTCACCAGCATTGTTGGCCTCCTCTGGATGTGTTCAAGGACTTTCACATCCTTCTTAAATTGTGGGCCCCAGAACTGCACACAGTGCTTAAGGTGAGGCTGCACCAATACTGAAAACAGCAGTATAATCATCTCTTTTTCCTGGCTGGTTATACTGTGTTTAATGCACCACAGGATGTGGTTTGCAGCCAGGATGCAGTTTATACCTTAGCATAATTCATGCACACACAAAGGGGGGGGAAATAGAAAGTAAGATATTTTCCTGAAATGATCATCAGCATTTTTCTTGCTAAGAAATTTCTAGGCCTCTCAGCTGTGTGATATAAAAAATTAATATTTGTTTCCTGTCAGGACTGTATTCTTAACGTTCACAGCATGCGGCTTTCAACAAATACCCTTTGTGTTGTATTTGCAGAAAGTCACTTCTGCCCTAGCTGTGTTGTCTGCTGCTGGGCTGAGGGACTTTGTTACTCTTCTTGATGAAGCAGAAGGAGTGTAATTGGCATAAGCACAGGCTTTATTAAAGTCTTAGGATTTGGATCCAGGGCTCCCTTGATGGCAGCTATTAACACCTTCCAATATAGTGTCATTAGGCTACTAACAATGATTGTAATCCCATGTTGAACTTCACAGAACCTGTCTTAAAATGTCATGGGAATGTAGATTACAGTTTCTGCTGTCATTGTATTTTGTTGCATTGTCCTTTAAATATATTAGGGGATTGCTTTGTATGAGGTGTTTATTCCAATGCCAAATTTCTTATAAATGTTTACATTAGATATGTAATGGATTTATGGATGGCCCAGTAGCACATACCAGAGAGTTTGATGAGAGTCTGGTCAAGAGTGGTTATTGCCAATTGAGCCTGAATTTAGCACATGAATGAAGAAATATACTTGGCAGAGTGATTAATTGCATCTGATAACAATCAATAACCCTCTGTCAGTTTCTCTATATGTCCTCTTTGAAATGATGGATCTACAGTAATCACAATATTTTAGAGTGGTCATTAGTATTATGTATGGAAATGGAAAGGTTTATGTGTATGTGAATATGGTGTGAAAAACTTGAAGAAGTGATGTGATCATATAACAAAGAATTACTTAACCATGCTGGTGAAAGTTAATTGCATCATTCTTCACAGAATAAAGAACTATATTCCCAAAGGACGTTAATTACAATTAAACTCAGAATAGCAGGAAAATAACAGTAGTAGCATAATCATCTGTATTTTTACTCTTTTTTTTAAAATAGCATAATTAATTAAATTGATTATTTATTTTTTTTGACTAACGGACAAGTGATGAATACAGAGGAAGGTATTGCTAATGTAACTCATTAGTTTCAAATCTTGGCATCTATAATTCAATTTAACGTTGCACTAAATGCAGTTGTTCAGTTACTTAAGTGGTGTTTGGGGCGCCCAAGAGGGGAATATAATTGCTGTGACCGTGGCAAAGTTGAATATGGATGTATCTTTATATTTGTTCAGCTGAGTTTCAAAGATAGAAATATTGTTTCAGGATCCTAGGACTGTGAAAGAAATTATTAATACAATTTTAATAAGTATTGTGCTTTGCATTTTCTTAAAAAAAAAAACCCTAGCAAATCTACATTTGCACCCTCAGAATGATGAATCCTTTGCAAGAAACACTCTTGGGATATTTTTAAACTAGGTCTCTATTTTCAATCCTGCTCTTGTAACTTCGTTTTTGTGTCTTATTTTAGGCCAGTGTTCCCCAAACTGCTTCCAAATGGAGCACAGTGGTGACATATTTAATGCCTCAGAAAAAGGATTTAAGTGTATTTGTGCAGTCATGTGCAGAACACTGATATGCCAGGGAGGATATGGAAAGAGATTCTTTTGTTAAAATTCTGTCTCTGAACTGGAAAAAATCGCTCAGTGGGTTTCCTTGGCTCTGCCTGAACTCTTCCTCCTCCCTACATGCAGTGTCATCAGCCTACTAGACTTGACTTGTTCTAAAGAGTGACGATGTTCTTCTGAAGAGTGAATTTCCTGTGAAGAGCTCTTAGACATTGGTAGCCTGGCAGTATTATCTTTCTCCTACATTATTGTAACAACAAAAGCTTTTTTTAAATTATTTTATTTTTAATTTAAATAGAAAGTCAAATCGAATCTCCAGTCACTCATCCTTATGGTTGAAGTTATATAATGTGGTCTGAACAGAAGTAAGAGCTTCTGGAAACTAATATATGCAATCTCACTCCTTCCATGTGTCTGCCTGTGTGTAGCTCCAGATCTGTTCACCTGACCCCTCAAGGAATTGCTTCAGCTCCCTAAGCCTGCAGGAAACTAACATGCTAGAAAGTGTGAGTAGTTTTCTGCGGTCTCACCGAATTGAAACTGTATGTGGTGCAATCATGTAAAAGGCTGTATGGCAGTGGAAGGGGAGAGGACTGCAGAACCAGGCATTGAGCAAGTTGGTGAGAGTCAAGCAGTAAGAGAGATGCCTTGGTGTGCAGTGAGCTCTTAAAATTAGCTTAGCTGTCCTGCTGGGTGTCTTTAAAGTCTGGGGGCAAGTATTGGTATCTTTGGTAAGTGAACTTGTCATGAACAAAAGATAATTTTTGTCAGAGGGCATTGCTAAGCAACTGGTAGCACAGTAGCAGTTAAAAACATTTATGTGACATAATCTTTAGTGTTTATGTGAAAGTTTTGTATTTTGTAGCCAGCCTCTCCTACCTCCAAATCTACTGTGTTATTTGTTCCAAATCTTGTAGCTGCAGTTGTGTAGTACTTGGGTCTGTTTTGAAGGTATTCTACAAAAGCCTTGTGCTATATAAAATGTTTCCTTTTGTCTCAAAGTTTATAGAACTACTATATGTGTTCTGGCATGGGTGGTTCTCATAAGATTATACTATTTTGGGAGATACAGTTGCCCTTATTCATAAAATTAAATTTTAAGGTAGAAATTTTAACTGTTGCTTCATAAGTGTGTTTCTCCTATTTTTTCCAGTCATTTTTGTGATCTAAATGAGTGGTCCGCAGGATAAATGAGACAGCTGATTCTCACCTGTTTACAGATTGCATCCACTGATTTAAATAGTCACACAGCTGGCAGTATGTTCTTAGAGTGTAATCTCATAATTTATGGAGATCTTTGGGAAGATTTAAATGATGACATAAGGTGCAGAACATTAGAGAACTACAACATGGATTCTGAAACTTGCCTTTTAAAGTTAATCTCTATGTTTACTACTTAAAGTTCTTTTTGCCTATCAGAAAATGGATTATGAATCTATGTGGCTATGGTATGATGAAATTTGTTCTTACTCTCTTGACTTCATTGAAGTCTCTCCTGATCTATACTAGTGTAACTACAATGCAAGTCAGATGCTGTTACTCTACTCCTGGAATCTTTTCTCCATATCTGATGTAGTCCACTTGTGACATGGCATTTCAGATTGTTGCCCAAGCAAGAAATACATCTAAATGCAAAGATAATTTAGATGGTTTACTGGTTATTTGTTTCTCCCTTCTGACAATGAAGATTCATTCATCCTTTCTTCAATATGTTTATGTTACATAACTGCTAGTTTTCTTCCTTCTCATTTAGTAATGCAATAATTTAAATGCCAGGAATCCAACCTCCTTAAAATATTTATTACTTTTTACTCCTTTTGACCAAGATTTTCCTCTAGAATTTTTTAGTGGTTTGTGTATTTTATATTTATTTTCTTCATCATTATTTGTTCTTCATATTGTCTTTCCTTTTTACTAACTTAAAAGATAGAGTTTAACCATTACAAAGCAGAATTTTTACTCTTTGGGACATCTTTTTTGTAGTACTATTCTTCCCTAGTTCCTTAAGGCTTAATCATGTTGGATTACTCTTAGAGAATAGTGTTAAACGTTGGTGTTTTTAATCTTCTACAGCTTTTAAAATGTGGTTGTCTCTTGAGATTAGGGAGAAGATGTGTAGGCAGATGAATAGTTTAATGGCCTCATTGACTTTGAGAAGTCAATATGCAAACTATATTAACCCCCTGTTGCTAGCAGACACTTTAGCCTCAATCAGTTAAACTTCAAAACAATTGTGAGATAAGAACCAGTCTCTTGGATTCTATGAAGAAGAATGAAAGGAAG
>JAOXJM010000002.1:6026184-6048742 GCA_026413425.1 Tringa solitaria | reverse complement strand
ATTTTAAAGTTATTACAGTAATCTCCTATTTTTATGCTCTTTAGCATTAGATGGCACTGTTTTCCAAGCTTACCTTTCATGAATGAGTCAGAGAAGTTGAGAGCTAAAATTGAAATGCCATCAAGTCATAGAGGTTTTAGTATATTTACCATAAAATAATTTAATTAAAATGTGACAGAGTGAATTGGAAATGTATTGACCACTATCAGTTGGAAGTATGGCAACTTTCCAAGTGAATACTGTTACAGTTTTGGATTAATAAATTGTCTCCTCAATACACTAGACTTCTTACCTCTCTAATACAGCCTATTAATGGCAACTTTGGATTTACCTGACTGTACTTATGGGTGGTAGAGGTGTGACTGACACTAAAGCAGTGAATAGTTCAACCTACATTTTTACCTGGTTCACCCATTTGTTTTTTTTGGTGCTGAGTGGGGGTTTTTTTGTTTGTTTTGTGGTTTGCATTTTTTTTCCCCACTGCTTTCCTGTCCTTGCAGTCCTTAGGGCTCCCATAGCAGCTTTGCTTCTTTCAAGTGAAGCTCACCAGCATTGTTTTAAAACAATTTGCATAAGAACCACTGCATGAATTAAAATGAAGAGAGTTCAGCATACCCATCAGTCAGCACAGCAACAGGAAGATGAAAGGTTTCCTGCAGCTCTAGCTGAAAAAGCTGTGTGCTTCTGAAAGAGTATACCCAGTAAATGTCCCTGTTTGCCCTTTGAGGGTCTCCTCCCCCCTTCCTCTCTCCTTTTCTGACTGGGCAAAGCAAGGATGTTCATCAGCCACAGCAGGAGGTGGCAGGTGTGTGTTACTGCCAGGCTGGAATTGGTGGAAGCGTTGTTAAGGTAAATCTGTTAGGGTCAATAAAGACTGTGCCCAAAGCTCTTGATAGTTCAAGAAGTGGAGTTGACCAAATATTTCTAAGTTTCCCAACACTGGAATCTGCTGTGAAGGCTTTCTAGAGCCAAATTCCTTGTGCTGTCTGTTGCTTAGCAAGGTACAACCAAACCTAAATGAAAATGAGTGTGAATATTGTTTTTTAGCAGTGCAGCACTATCTCCAGCAGAAGGGAGCTATTAGCATCAAGAATATAGATTCTGCTGCCCTGAACCAACATTTGCTGCCTCCAGAGTGATTCTCTTCTGAGCTCCCAAGATTAGCTGCTTCTTGGCAGGATTTGGAAGCATCCTCGCATATCAGCCATGCTTATCACTATCTTAGCAAACAGAACTTTTTTGTGACTATTTAAAAATAGCATTAGAGAGAATGTCACTGTGTGGCATAAGTATTTAAAAAGAATAATTTGAGTGTTAATGCAAATTCAAATACTACTGTTTTAAGAACATATTAACTCAGTATCACGAGTTAGCAAATCAGTGATCAAGATCTTTCTTTTATTTTATCAAAAAGTTTAAAAGCGGAACAGAAAGAATACCTTTTTTGCTCAAAGCTCCAGCTTTACCTTTGTGATCGTTAATTTATATAATTTTCCTCCTCCTTTGAAATATCTTTTTATTTCTGATTTAAGTCACAAGAACACTGTTTTGATAGTGGCATATATTGCAAATATTTAGAAAAAAGGTCCAGAATGCTTGTGTTGAGACCTTGGGGGGTTAAAGAGAAGTGATGTTGCTGCAGACTAATCAATGGAAATACACAGGAGTGTGAGTGGTCTCTTTTACTGCGAATAGCATTGCAAGGGTGCCTTGCTTAGGAACTGGCTGGAGGTTTAAGGGATTTCCTTCTACTGGGGCAATAACCTCTATCCCTCTGCTTTCCCAGCATGACTGTCTTCTCATGTGCCTTTGCAGTCAAGTAATAGCTTTGGTACAAATTTAGTCAGTATCTTCAGTTCTGGTATAATTTGGGGATAATGACAAAGTTAACCAGCCACCTTTTCCAAGATGTATTTATTTAGGGCAACAAGCAATATAGAGAAAATGAATGTTGAGTCAATTAGCAGTTCACATGTGCTGGTTATTGCCCACTATCTGTGCAGTCCTGTTATGCATATGTGTAGGTGGCACACCACGGCCAAATAAAAGCTCAATTCTCTACCTGGTCCAAGCTGAAAAAGAATTGTTTGTGACTGTAACTGAATGAATATACCTAGCACTGAAGGGAGAATAAGAGACATGGTCTGTTAATCTTGGGCTAGACTCTTGCCCTTGCTTGGTCATGCATGGCTTTCTCCTGTCCTGGAGCACTGACAAGGTTTACTTCTGTCTGCATGCAAAGCACAAAACAAAGGCATCCCCTGATACTCAAGTGTATCAGTTTGTTCTTTTTTCTTGATTCAGTAAGCATCTGCAACAGAGGTGTCTATTAATTCTGATAGTCTTTTATGTTTAATTGACTTTCTTTGGTTCAGGAGGTCTGTTTCCCCTTGCAGGGGTAAGAATTCAACAGTCCTGTCACTTGCTTCTGTAATTTATATTAATTACCTTCTCCTTTTTCCCCAGGAAAAAAACCTCCAGTTTCCACCGAGAACTAACTTTGAGCCACAAGTACAGATGATTGTAATCCTTGCTATGCTCAATATTAAAAAAAAATTAAACAGTTTCTAGGGTATAAGAGAACTCTTGGTGTATTTGTCATGTGAATGCTCTAAAGACTGAGTTCTCTAAGACAATAGTTATCTTAAGTTAATAATGCAGAGTTAAACATTTATTTTTTAATATATGCATATTTATTCATTGGAGTATATTTCAGTTAGTTAATTGTTTATGTGGTCCACCCCCTTTTTTGCAACCTGCTCTGTGTGTGCATATGGCTTTTGTTGTATGCCCTACTTAGGTCTCCAAATAGACTGAAGTATTGGAAACTATTCTAGAATTCAAGAAAATTCTGTACTGTCTTAGTTTACATCATGAATATTAGTTTTATTTGTTGGCAGTTAGACACAAAATAAGGTGGGCGGAAATAACATTGCTCAGTGTAAGCCGCTCTCTGGTAAATACTTGAGTATTTATAGTAATGCCAATACAAGAAAATGCCCAAAGATAGGGCAAACCAAAGAGCTTTGGAGAGTTTCTCCCAGATGTGGAAGTTCCAGCAGACTACAGGTGTTTTCTGATGCTTCTGCAGTATTCTGAGGAAATAAGGTATCTGCAGTCAGTCCTTTACCTAAAAGAAAAGTCTGTAGTTATATAAGAAGGCTTTGCTTCCACTACAAAATTAACGTTATGCTGGTTTTGAAAAGGTTTCCCTTTCACAGCATGTCAATGTGCAGGACTACAAGGAAAATATGTAACTGAAATCTGCTGAATAAAAGCAAATAGAATCTGCTGGCCCTGGGTTTTGGATAATTGCACAGTTGTGCTAGCAAAGGCAACAAGACTAGTGTCCTAAGGTAGTTGCTTCATAGAGGTCAGAAAAGCAGCTAACTTAAATTTATCACTCCACCTACACATGTAATATTTCCTCCCACCCCACCTTAGCTGGTGGGTAGAAGAACAGTTGCTGTGGAAGCTGTGCATGAGGGTATTGAGAGCATGTGTAAAATTTCCATATCTGCTCATCTTCAAACCTATTTAAGATTAAGCGTAACTCTGCGATTTCTGATAGTGTCTGTCTTCTGTATATTTGAAGAAAAACTGTGGAATTAACTTTAGCTGGAGTAGCCAAATGTTCAGCAGTGAGGATTGCCTAAGGAAGAAATACATTGACACTGTTCCAAATCAGAGGACTTCACCGGGTATCTCAGTAGACAAACATCTTCATTCATTCAGTTATGATTAACATTTAACCTTTAAAGTGGCATTCTCTTTACTCTCCCAGGCTGTTGTTTTTTGTTTTTAAATTAAACTGACTGCTGATTATCTTTTAATCTGTTATATGACATATGACTACATGCATTTTATAATTAATTATTTGGAGCAACTGAATGTGGGTCAAAAAAAGCATTTGATACATTCCTTTGAAGCCTCCCCTTATCAAAATAAATAGAGAATCTCAATTCACAGACAGCTTGGAAGGCTGTTCATTGAGCATCATAAAAACATACTGATACAGAGGAAAACAAAATCTCGTTGTTTCTATTTTTATCTTTAATACAGATTGGTAGCTTGTACTCGGCGTGTCTGAAAATAAGTCATAAAGGTGCAGGTCAAAACTTTGGAACTGTATCTTCTAGAAATTCTACAAATTTCTTTGGAATTTTTCTTAAGGCTAGGTGACTAATCAGTAAACTTGCATATAGATCCAAACTTCCCTAAAATCTAGATGTATTTGACATCTGGTGACTTGATTCTGTCTCACCTAGGATCTTGAAATTCAGATAATTTTTCCTTAAAGAATCAGTGATACTGTCATCATCATCAAAATACACATCCTTGCTTGGCATTTAAATGGAAAATTTATACTAAAAATCCTGAAATTTCATTTCATTGTGAAGGTCATTCTATTGTCTTGTTATGTGCAGACAAATTGAAAATGTATGGTACCAGAAGTCAGTAAGTATCCATTTTTTCTTCCACAAATTACTTTGTGGATAATTCTGTTTATATTCCTTGGGAATAAGAACAAATGCATAAGACTTGGAGATATTTAACAGTAGAGGTTTGAAAAGTTCTGTAGGAGTATGGTTATTGCTTTGGAGGAAAACTGTGCACACTGAATAACTTGTATTAATGCTGTACTGCTTGATGTATAATCTTCAACAAATTGTAAGATAGTCTGCATTGGTGGGTGTATCATAATGACTTAGTTTAACAGTGTTTAGGAATTTGCAAATTGCTTTAAAAATCAGTAGAACTGGGATATAATTTTTGGCTATACCATGACATTTTTAGCACTGTGGATCAGATCCTTCCCTCAGATACGCAAGATAACAAGTCAAATAAAAGCTAATATCTCAGGGTAAAATTAAACTTTTTGTAAACACGACTTTTTCTATTTTTGTCGCTTCCATTTTTATTCACAGACTTAGTCATATTTGTGTTGCAAATATTTTGAGATGAATCTTTGTGCTTTAAGCTACTGAATACCCTTTGCTTGCAACGAGGAACTTGCCAAGATCAGAAGTACGTTCAGGGTCATGGTACCTACCTATAAGTGAGTCTAGGTGATAAGTTCATAACATAATCCTGTTGTGCTGTATAGATAACATTAGCTAACTGAATCCATAGTGCTCTATCTGCAGATAATTGAAGCTGTAATTAACAGTATTATGCTGCTTGTACAGAGGGTAAGATCACCTAGGAAACTATGGGTGCACAGAACCAAAAAAAACTTCACAAACCTCTGAATTGTAAAACTGGTAGAAATGAGTTTGTGATCAAAAACTGTGATCAAACAAGTGTAAATTTAATAATTCCAATATTTAAATGGGTTCTCCCTTTTCCTGTTAAACTCCATTTTGAGCAGAAGAATTCACTATTGAATTGCTCTAATTATGGCTAATCATTTTCATTGTATGCTGTTCAGTCTTCTTGAAGTACAATGATCTTGCTCCTTTTCCCTTCCCTGCTATGAATTATGTTTTTCATCCAAATCAGATTTAAGAAAAAAGAAGGAAGTTAGGATTGTTTTTGAATAGTTTATATGCTGCTGTTTACCTTGATGTAAAAGGTGAAATTTTTAATCTTGTGGCATTTACTCCTACAGTAAGCAATCATTGTTTCCTTGTAACTGGAGTCCAAATTCCAGGGACTTATCAGTGGTTTTTGCATGCAATCAACTCTAACTTCTGTTGTAGAGTAAATTTATTGAATGAAGTAAGGTTAATTCTGCATGAACTGACGAGGGTTAGAAATTGACTGTCTTTAGTCATGTGCTAGAACTTTGGTGGATAATTCTGAGATGTTACGTCTAATAAGTCTGCCTGGCCAGCTCTCTGAAGGTGGTGGTAATTGTCTGTTAACACCATCTCTATATCCATTCTGGGTAAATGTGTTGGAGGAACTTCTCCAAATATAGTTTTTCTTAAAATTCATTGCTGAGCTGTGGATTTCCTTGCCACAGAATGCTATGATGATAAGATCATGATGTGGTTGCAAAAAATGGTTGGGCAAATTCATGTAAGGAAAATTAACCAAGGGCTTTTAAATACAAATGGACCACATATAGCTGGCTCAGGTTGTCAATTGCAATGAATTTCATCTGTTCTTGCACCCTTTCCCAAGGCTGTACCAGAGAGGAAGTACTGTGTTATGTGAATGTTTACTCTGATCAGATGCCAACTTTTTAAACAGAATATACAGGTAACTTCCTGAAAGATACTTACACTGCATTCTTCCTGCATGTAGTTCCCAAAGTTCTTCTTGAATTCTTCTCCTCTTCTTGAATAAAGCAATGACAGGATACCATAAGTCTATTAGAAATCATGAGTAACATTAAAATTTGAATTACTATATAGGATATAAAAAATGTGAACCTATTTAGTTTTGAAAAAAATACCTGTTGAAACAGTGTTTTGTTCTCATTAATGTCGTGATTTATTTTAACAACAACGCTATCATTAATTTTAATTATCGATGTGACCAAAGCTTTGTGCTATTAGTTCATTTCAAAGCCATGCATAACCTTAACTTTAAGATCACAGCATCTCAGTGGAAGAACCACTTTTTAAATGTTTGGTTTTTAAAAAAATTTTGAAAAAATAGTTTGGGGATTTGTTAGCCACATCTAGCTGTACCAAAATTTTCTCCTCTCCCCCCTGCCCCCACTTTGTTTTTTTCTATCAAGGCTGTTGCTTGGTTCCTTACAGATAAGAACTGTCATTGGTGCATATAGAAAACATGCATAATTGGTATATGTGCATAATTGAAAATATTGGTGCATTCAGAAAAGAGTTTTCAGATGTGCTGATCAAGATTTGTTCTTCCCCACTTTTTATGCATGATCTTGAGAGCCAGCTTTAAATAATTTCCATGTTGTAGGTGTCCAAAACCCCTAATTTGCTTTTACAGCCAATATTGTAGCCAAAATGAGGTTACAAACTAAGAAAAATTAAATTAAAATAAATTTAATCGCCACGGGGATTAAACGAATTTAAAAGATTGCTTTCCCTTTGGTTGCAAACAGTCAAGAGAATCTAATCATTATGTGCAACAATTTAATGGATCTTACTTGGAACAGGTACCAATTAGAATTTAAAACCGAGCTGTTAATGAATCTTATTTTTGCCTGTTTCTTATCCTTGATTCTGTACCTTCTCAGACATGGGGTTGAAGGCCAACTGAGCGTCTGGTAGCATGGGTTTTTTGAAGGTCACTGTTGTATCAATATCAAAAAATTCATTTATCTTCCTTTGTTTTGAATGATTTTTTTTTCCAAAGTCCAGGACAGAGCTACTGGAAGAAAAGCAGAGAAGTGCAATAGACCCAATCGGAAATATTTCCAGCCTGGCTTGTGCTACAACAATGTGTGTTACAAGAATAGCTGCCCGAGTATCTGCTTAAATGATGTAAAATCTCTGGCCGTATTAGCTACACTCAGGTGTGATGGACAAAGGAAATTTTACCAGAGTTCAATAATGTCTTTTGATGAGATATAGAGAGAAATAACAAAACGTGCTTCAGGTAAATGGCGTGCATCAGCTCTTGCTATGTTGCTTTTTCTACAAAATTGCTGTGCACGTGAAGTGTGCACAAATGTGCTGTATGTAACTGTTGCTCTTGGGTGAAACAAACCCTAGGCTGTGGCAAAACGCTGTTTTACAAGTTCATTGGCAGTTGGATGCTACCTCCAAAGAGGGGAGGGGCAGTTGGGGACAAACACAGCAACCAGTTGCAGCAAGGAGCAATAGTAAAGAAGCTGTAGTTCAGTGAGGGTGTCTGTGGACATGTCAGTCAGTGTCAGGCAATGGCCTCAGTAAGTGCAACATGACCACTGCCTTCTGTCGCTGAAGTTGAGGGCTGAGGAGAAAAGGAGATACTAAGTGATTTTTATTGATTAGTCAAAAATGCAGCAAGTACAAGTTCCATAAAAATTCTAGGTGAATTCACACAATAATCAGGTATACTTACTGCTTTCTCTAGGAAGGGCATATAGGGGAGTGGAGAAAGGGAGAAGAGAATTGGCATCCTCTACTATATGCTGGTATATTCCAAACAAGAACCATGAACGTGCTTTCACAAAGTTTCAGAACAAATAATACAAGTATTAGAAAAAATTAAATATGAAGCACAAAAAAACACCCCATGGGGTCTTGTAATAAAGAATCTTGTATGAAAATGTAGAGGTACGTTGAAACCACACAGATAGTGAGAATACCGGGGTCTAAATCCAATGGTTTGTTTTAACATGTAGAACTGATATACCCGTCTGTCTTAGAAAAGGAACACTATTGAATTGAAATTAAAAGAGCTCAATTTTTTGTTTTGTTCTGTGTTTGTACCGTGTCATATCTACCTGTCTATACTGCAAGGAAAATCTCTTGAAGCACCATGATACATGCTAGTTTTCACATGCTGAAGAAAACCTGCTCTTTTGGTGTGTGTAGAGATGCTAATCTTCAAACTTCTCACTTTTAAAAGATTGCAGTATACTTATCCTTAATTTCCAGCATAAACCAATATGCGTCTTTCCAGATCATCTTTAGAAAAATCTAGTAGTGCTGGGCATCCTAGGATCTTGTACCTCCTGGTTTCTGAGTGCATGCCTTTGGTAGTGCTGGCCATGTGATCTAATTATTGCTAAAAATGAACTGACATTGTGGGAATCTGGTGTAGTTTAGTTGCTTTAAAACTAGATGATTGAAATATTAAATAATACAGTTCAGGATAAACATTTATACTTGCCACTAGAGAAATTTGGTGTGGCTCTACCTTAAGAGGGAACAAATTCAAAGTTTAACAGCTTGATTCATATTTATTCTTCTTTGTTCCTCCTGTATGTGAGCTCTCTTGAATATCAAGTGGTTATGTTACCAAATGCTTTTAGCTGCAAAGCATTCCAGCATACTGCATTGATGTTTCTGTCCAATAGCTTAACCTGCTTTTTTTCCACACACTGCAGAGACGACCAGATGGTTCCATAATGTACGTTGATACTCAGGCATAAAACTCACTTCAGTAGCACTCTACAGTCTCACACTGGTGGATCCCAGTGCAGTGTTTTCAGAATAGTGATTACTTCAGAGGAAGCCAGTTTGACAGAATGTGTTTCATGAAGGTGGTTATAGCTTTGTTGATGGATACACATAAAATTGTAAGGCTGTTTTCCTCTTCTTTTTGTACAAGAAAACAGGTCAGTTAACCTTCTCTCTTAACAAAAATCTCACTCCAAAAGTTCCCTATTCCCCCAGAGCTTTAGCTGTGATGGTTCTAGTGCTCTGGTTTAACCATGTATTGTGGTACATACGCACGCAGACACATTTGGAGTGATGGAGAGTGTGAACTGCAGGTAAAGGTTTCAAATAGATGGTCCTATTGTAGAGTTTCTGTATAGCTATCAGTACTTGGGGTAAGGAAGATAGGAAAAGGGTGATTATAAGGATTGACTCATTCAACTCAATGGCTGGTTGGAGTGTTACATAGCAAGCGTGTATAACTTTTTATTGTGGCAGATAAGACTTTTTCAAGCAACATGTCTCCAAGACCATAGTGAGAACACTGGTCACTGAAATATTGTTTGTGAGGTAAAACATCAGTATTTTTCCTAAACAAAATATTATATACATTCCCCTGCACGTGTGCCTCCCTCCTCTACCTCCCCACACCCCCGCAAAGACGTTCCTCTTTCTTCCTGCCTTTAAAAAGTTGAACACCTTTTGGAGGCTGTTATAAATAGACTATCTGGAAATAAAATGGATATAGGTTAGATGTATTGAGTAATAGTCATTGAAATATGGAATATGTTTGCAACTTGGCTTCTCTGGGTTCCTATGCATCCATTTGCCTAAGAAATGGGCGGAAGACATTTATAAAATATAGCAAAAAAGTAAGAAAGTTGGTTTAGCAAAATTATCCAATGTATTTTTTATTAAGTCTATGGAAAGGTGGTTCGTTGTTGTGTGGTGTTTAACTGTACAGCTTAAATTAAGAAAAAAACCTCTAACTTATGATGGAGCCTTGCTGATCTGATAACAAAGGTAAGGAAACAGATGAAAATGCAGCCAGTGTGTTGGCTTGCCCCTTTCCTATGGTATTGTTCCTATCATCACTGTGCCTGCCCACTTTCTTTTCCCTCCGCGCTTAAGCATAAAGGAAATAGGAATATGTTTCCATGAATATTAGTTGTCTTTACTGAATGAATGTCTGAAAAGCACCAGTACTTCAGTAATATAGTGCTCCTGAGAGCTGGATGAATCAATAATAATATATTGCCATTAAAAGAAGTTATTTTCACTTTTTAGACAGTTTGAAATACACTATACCTTTTTTATCTATACAGACAGAATAATGGTCCTAAATGAAATGACAAAATACGCTGTATTGTTAAAACCTACTCATTGTAGATGTTTAGATTATGATTTTCTTTGTATTGGGAGCTTGGCCTGGGAAAATATTTAGGTTTGCTGCCTCCTCGTCATCAGCTAATGACATCAGATATTTTTCTTGAAGGAATGAAGAAACAGAACTCAGGTCATTGTAACTTGAACTTGGAAATCTAAGTGATTTCCAGTGCTTGGACTCTCATCACAAATTGCATCATTTTATACTAGTGCTTCAGGGCTTAGCAGGGAAGAAACAAAATTTTTACAGGGCAAACATCTTAGGGTGGGGTGGAGGGAAATGACAGACCTGTTACTTGAACAGAGTGAAGAAAGTACCTATGGGAAGCTATACTGTGGTCATATTGTAAAGCAGCTAAGATGGAGTGGGGAATTCCATACTGACCCCATATCGTTTTAGTCAACCGACCTGCTTACTTTAGGAGCAGTATTGATGGAGTCTCCTATTAGTGCCAGGAGAAAGAAAGAAGCAAAAGTGTTTCAGTTCAGAGCATTGTCTAGTTCAACTTCACAACCATTTGGTACCTGATTTGATTTTAATCGAGATTTTAATGTTAACTTTACTTTTACTGGAAATATGTATTATTTTTAACAAGATCAGGGATCTCGCTTGAGGTTTTTCCTCTCGACAGCATTATGTTCTGCTGCTAACACCCAATGAAGAAATTAGTTCAGGAACATCTGCATTAAATGATCTTTAGTTAAAAGAGGTAAAAAGCATCTTTACTTAAAGAACAACTCTCCTTCGAGTCTGAAGATGAGTACAGCCCATGTTCCCCACAGTGTTAGGTTTCTGCTTAGTCACACTGACTTAGTGTAATCATTGAGGCAATTTCTCTGCAAGAAACATGAAACCATACAATTGAATACATATTAGGTTTAGCTAATATTTACAAATCACTTATTTTTCTTGAAAATGTACAATGAAAGTTCATTCCCCAAAAGATAATACATAATCTGTTTTTTTTCCAGTATGAGAAATAAGTAGTTAAATCATCCAGATGGTTTTAAAATCCTTTCTCACACACTTTGGCATAACCATTCAATGTTTCCTTTCTATAATCTTTTTTTTCTGTAATGGAAATATATTGTTGGTTGTATTCAGCTGATTTTATGTATTGTTTACTAAATGTGCAATAGAAATTCTGAAAGGAATATAGTGCTAGGGCACATGAAGTTAGAGTCTTCTAAATTCTCTTAAAATACTAAGTTTTCGTGGAGTAAAATTATGTTTTTATTAAAAAGATGATGATTGATTGCTCTCTGGTGTTTAAATGATCGTTATATAGTACTGAAGACTCGTTAAAGCGCAGCTTTTGTATTTGTCACAATTGTAACATATATATTGTGGAATAACTAACAAGAATAGGACTCTTCAGTAGGTATATTAGTATATTTGAAATTGAATATATGAGTAGGAATGATAATATTGTAGTATTTTAAGAAATGATTTTGTTCTGTTTTGGTATGTTTTGAGACAGGCATGTTGGTTCTGGACATCTGATATAGGTGAAGGGCTGTGATAGGTGAAAAAAGTTTACCTTCCTTGGAAGGAATTCTGGACATGTCCAGATTTCCTAAACTCTGTGGTTTAAAAGAAGCTGTGATATTAGTTTCAAATCATGGTCTTTTAATCTTTACTTAATGAACTTTACAATGCAGAGTGTTTTTACCAATGTTAAATGAGTTCCAAAAAAATGTAAAGTGACTGCTTTGTTTGAGATCCACTAGCTACCATAGGTTGGAGTATAAAGGATAAATGTAAGTCCCGTTACCTTTCTGTTGCCGGAGCACTGCATAGCACAGGCATAAAAGAAAAATTGTTTAGTGTGTGCCTATACAGCATAACTGTACTCTTGAACTCGACTGTTCAAACACAGACTGAAGGCTGTGTCTGTCATCCTTATGTATTTAGTGGAATAGGATGTAAAAGTAGTACAATGGAGTAAGCGTTTGGATTTTTTTCCTGCTCCTCAACTTTACAGGCTAAGATAATAAGCAGTGTATTGGGAGGATAAGTTCTCATTCTGAAACCAGGGAAGTGTACTATGAAAATGAAGATTAAATATCAAATCTTCTCATTTACACTGTTGTTTCTACTGATACGCAATTAGTTTCCAAGGCTTTATTATTTCTTTTAGTATTTTAGGAAGTATTAAATAAAGGTGATGTTTGGTGCATTTAATGAAACTTAAGTGATTTCATTCACCTTTTGCAGGCCTTGGCTTGCAATAAACAAGCTAGCTGCTGCAGTACTTAAGGTAGCTGATTCGTATTGCTGTTGATAATGGAAGTTTCTGGACACTTATAGTGATGACTTCTATCTTATCATGAGGCAATCAAAGAATATGGCATTTGGTAATACTTTTAATGGCTTATGAATACGGAAATCTGTATGTGTTTCTTTTTAGATAAATGAGAGCAAAATTATTTATCATTTGTGTTCCTAAAACAACCCTTGAGATACCTTTTGTATCAGATGCAGATATACAATACTGGCAATATCAGTAATGAGGCATTAAGAAGAAAAGTAATTTCCCCATTGCTGTGCTATTGCATTATCTTTAATGTTGCACAGAAATTTTTTGGAATGACAGCCAAATTCAATTTTAGGGATAAAGATGAATGGCTTCCTACAAGCAGGCCTGATTTTTCATCATAGCTTAAGAAAATGGTAGGCATGATGGTGCTGGATGTGTGGCAACATAAAGTTGTGACTAATAATACATTATGAGAAGCCAAGATACAAGATTTTACAGTGCACAAAAATAACAAAAAATATAAATGAAAGGCTTTGCAATTAAGGTAAACAGATGAGCAGGTTTGAGGGGAGAGTTGCATTGCCCTTCTTTTCTGTTGTTTACAAATACTGAGAAAAATGTTTGTATGTTGCAAGCTCTAGAATATTTTAATAATTTTTTTAGAGAGTTTTATTCTTGAAGGTAGATAAGTCCTAAATTTGGGGTCGATAAGGGGAGATATATAAATTTTGTGTGTTGATTTAGAATTGGAATCTGTTATACAGAGTTCAAGCTCAATACATGCCATAACTTGGATATTATTTCTAAATATGAATTGTCCCGTTCTTTTGGTATACATGTATCTTGTGACTTTCCTGTATGTGGTATGCCGTTTAGGACATTTGATCCCCTAGTATGACATGTAGGACTTGTGTAACAAATGTATTGAAAGCTGGTAACACAGGGAAAGGAGACTGTAGTGCCTGGTATAACAGTATATCAAGCAAGAATGCAAACTACCTCGTGCTCCAGTCATGTTTGTCAGAGTATTGCCCTGATCTTCTTAAATGTCACCTTCTCTAGACAGAGCTTTGCCATGTGATTCTTTCTGCCCGCCCTGTTCACTACTTGCTTTGTTTGATTGTATCTCTGTGTTAATGTTGTTCCTTGACTATTTAGAACCAAATTTGCTTAGTTGAAAAATAAGTGTACGTGCAAAACAGTAGGTTACATCCACTGGTCGAACCCTCCAGTCTTTCCAGAAGAACCATTTATTAGTGACATTTAACAGGCTGGTTTTACTGGATTAAGCAAAGATAAATCCTCTCTTGAAAACTGAGTAGGCCCCCAATGAAGCCTTATTTTATGGTCCTTTTAAACTTTTCCTAAGCAGGGAAATAAAATGTGATTGTAGTCTTTTTTCTGATACATCCCATTCATTCAAACAAAATATTTAAAAATATTTCATAAACTGCCTTTTGATATATAGCTTGTCTTGTCTGTATGAAGTGGCTAATTATTTCCCCTAATGATGTGATTTAATGGTTAAATGTTTCAATATTAATCTCCTGCTATAAAAAGATTTCTCACCCCCGTTCAGAGCTCTCAGTTGAATTTTATGAACTAAAGTAAAAAATTAATTCATGTGGGATATCAACAGAAGCAGGCTGTCACTGACTTATCATTTGCATCTTTTAATGACTAAGTTGATTTTCTTATCAGACATCATCTTTCATGTGTATGAAATCCACATATAATTAAGGCATCTTGACTCTAGTTGTCTGAGAACTTTCTCGGCAGCCCAGCTCTAGTTGGACGGACTAGAAGACCTAATGCAGATTTTATTTCCTAATCATGTAGTATATAGTGGATAAAAAAAATCACTTAAAGAAAGTGGCTTCTCCAACTGTCCATGTTACCAGTTTCAGCATAAAACTAAAAGCTGAATGAAAATACAGACCGCATTTTTCTTTTGGATGAGTTTTTTTCTGATTTATCACTGATGCACACTGAGGTGACAAAGGTCAAATAGCAAGTATATGTGGGTATCTGGTATTTGAAAGCTGTTAGTTTATGCATCTTGCACCTTCCTAAACACTCAATAACTAATAGTGTAAATAATGTATGTTTGCAATGAAAGGCAGTGAAAGGAACTGGATTAGTGTTGGGGGGTGTGTGTTTGTTCTGGTTTGGGTTTTTTTTCTTTTTTTTTCCCCCCAAGAGTGTTTATTTGATGGAACAAGTAAGAAATGTTTGACACTGACAGCTTTGAGTAATCCTTTCAGGTATGTATATACATACATATATTTGTGTATACGTATATAATCTCTCCTTCTTCTGCAGTCTCTCAAACCTGTACATACCATTTTGTGAATATCACAGAAAGTTTATAGGAAACATTTCCAAAAAATGGTATATGAAAACTGATCCATCACTGCAAAAATACTTACTGCCACCTTTTTCTGGAGCCAGAGTTTTCTAACATGTTCTATATTTCAAACCTTTTTTATTCCTTAGCAATAGAGTGTGTCAGTATAAACTCAGACAGCCAAACTCATATCTATCTTGACATCACTAATCAAATCATCAGCTACTGCATTTCCATAGAATTTGTGAAATGCTCAGTTTAATGGTTATCATGCACAGGATAGCTGTCTCCTGGTTGCATTTAAAATCACGAGTCTGGCACTTTCAACTGCTTGACTTCACGAGCTTCTCAGTGCTCCTTTCATACAAGGAGTGCAGCTCGAGAACTGTATAAGCAGCAGTTCAGTGTGTTATTGCTGGATATCAGTGCTTGTTTTCAGTTCTTGTAAAAAACACTATATCTAAGGAAAAAGTACTTATGCTGAAGTTCATAATTCTGAAAAATGCTTACTTTTTGGCATTCCCTATTAGAATTTAATTCCTAAAGTTAGTCTTTGTATATGTGGCATCAGATAATTTCTTACTTGCAATTACGGTAAGCTATGTATGTTTGTCATTGACTTGACTCCATAATACACTGATTACAGTGGTGAAACTTTCTCAATATGTTGCATCTGTTCTGTAGGTCTCAGTGTTCACCGGGAGCCACCTATATTCTCAGGCTGTTGGAAGCATTCCTTTGATCAGAGAGAAATTAAATTCTAGGTAACAGTTTTTGAAGGGGGGAGAGCTAGGAGGACTTCTGAACTTTGAAGTCTGGCTTTACAGAAATTGTTTTTTGTAATCACAGTGACATTAAGAGGAAAAAAAAAGTTTGGACTAGGAATAGCACATCCTTTATGAATAATTAATAACTTCTAATAATCCTCAGGGAAAGTCTTTTCTATTCTGCCATCTTTTACTTTTCATTTGTCTTCGTTTTCAGCACTTTAAACTCCTCTTTTTACTAGTAGTTTGTTGAGATTGAAAGTGTCTGCAGTGTACTGTTTATGGAATAAATGCTCCATCCATCTTTCTGTAAGAGAAGAACCTCCTGTAGCGTCCTTCCAACATCTCATCTTCATACAAGAAAAGGAGATGGATTATTCACGGGAAATTCTGATTTTGGTACTGGAAGCTAACTAGAGGAAGTTGGTACTGCCCATCTTTCTCTTTAGAGTCATAAGAAATTGTAGGCAGTAATTATTGTGTGGAACAGTGTTAATTTCCAGGACCCAAAGATCCAAATCCATATGCACAGACTTAATTTCTCTCCATAAATCAAATACTAATTGTATTAAACAACAAATTGTTAAGGCTAAGCTTACAGAAGTACAGAAGGTAGCTTCAGAAGAGGTTGTGTGTTTAAACTGCTGTAAACTGTTTTAGCTTTCATTTCCTGTATTTTGCTCATTACCCAGCCTGTCTGCTTTTTAATTCATCATCATTTTCACATATATATATATATATAGGCCCTTAAACCTGTGCATTATCCATGTTGTCCCAATAACTGAATTGCAACAGAGAATATTTTTATGCACATTATTGGAAGCTGTTGAAATAAATACTGTAATTCCATATAGCAAATGTGGCCAAAGTTATTGAGCAGATACATTTGTTAGTGACTAGCTCCAAAAACACTGTGTAAAACCTGCAGTGTTTAGCAGCATCTTTTTTAATTCTTGATGAATTATGTTTCCATAACTGACATACCCACAGCTCATTGATCATTGGAATGGAGCAGCAAACAGAACAGCTGTTAGATTTCACATTTAAGTTGTTTCAAAAGGAAGTAGCTTATTTATAATGCAGGGTGGAAGAGAGCTGTCGTGTTAGAGGACTGCAGAAAACTTTATCCACAGGATCCAGCCTGTTTGACTGTCCTGAGCTGCAACATGGGTGGGGAAAGAAAAGCACATCACTATATACATAGCTTTGTGGTTTGTGACATCCATGTCTTAGTGCCATCAAAGAGCTACTGTAAACTGCTGCAGGGTTGGTTAAAAAATTAACTAGTTACTCATTGCTTATTAATGTTTTGCATATCCAAGATATAACAGTTCATTATTATTGAGCAGACGAAATAACCAGTCCCACTTTTCCCTCCCACAGGAATTCTGTTTAATCTTCAAATGCAGAAATATAACTTGTTACCATATGTGATCTATCGTTCAGGCTCTCTTGCAAAGAAGAGTTTCAGTATCTGTTAGGCTTTAATTACATACTATGTTTCTGTCTTTCCAACAGTGTATAACACGGTATCTTCTAGAGAATATTTTTATGTGGAGAAAGCTAGAGTTCTTGAGTACAGCTAAATTACAGTTCTAAAGCAAAAGTTCTCAAACTGCTGAATAGCACTGCAAATCAGGTTTTAGCTGGTGGTACTAGCAGCTTCTGGGTGTTAACAGACACAGTGAAAAGATCAGTTGCTTGAGCAGTCCTGGCTTACTGGCAGTTTTGGTACACATGGCTTCTTTTGTTATCCCTCAGGCTTTAAGTGACACATTCGGCCTACCAGGCAAACACTTCAGCTTTCCATCTAGTTTCAGGCCCCCCAAAATTAGTATGTGACATTTGCAGTAGAAACTGCATATGTTTTAGTTCCTATTTTTTTTTAAATGTGATGTGATTTTTATTTTACTTTGCTGAAATTTCATTTCTGCTGAGTTTTCATTTATATTATTTCAAATATAGTACTGAACTTTAGCTTTCAAATAGTGGTTTGTTGGAAACTTTAGTGAATGAGCAAGTATGTGAAAAGAACTCACAGCCCAATAGAAAGGTTACTGCTTTCTGTTTCCAGTTAGAAAACCTGTATTATTAACCCAGTTTTGTGGCTGAGAAGGTTCCTAATTGCCTACATTTCAATGTTCTATCTTGTCCAACGAGTCAGCTCCCTCTTACACATTGAAGGTTCCACATAGAATATTCAGGCTTTAAAAAAAAATAAAATAAAAATCTCCAATCCTCCAAACAAACAAACAACCTCCCCCCTGAAATCCCCAAAGAAACAAAAATCCCAAATCCAACAAAACTCCAAAAACTTAGATTATCAGTAATACAGAGCAGAGCTAGTGCTCAGTGTATCAGTTCAGTACTTTTAACAATACTGTATTTATTACTGCACTTCAGAAAGTTTAAAGCTAACGTTATACACTGCCTATGAATGCTTATGGAATATGGTAGAATATTAAAAATTAACTTACTGACTTTACTGTTGCTTTTAAACAATTGAAGCTTGTCAGTGTGTCATACAACCTAGATCCCTCATA
Organism: Tringa solitaria; assembly: GCA_026413425.1. Taxonomy (NCBI): domain Eukaryota; kingdom Metazoa; phylum Chordata; class Aves; order Charadriiformes; family Scolopacidae; genus Tringa; species Tringa solitaria. Next base: position 6,030,421 of record JAOXJM010000002.1, on the reverse strand, counting down.
CACTCACTTCGTGTGCTTTATAGTAGTGGCTTAGGCTTCACCCTGCGATGTATTGCACTTGAGCAGCACCTCTGTGGTTGTTCAACACAGCACCTATTATACATAGCTGTCATCCTTTGGCACTCATCTAATTAAACAAAGGCTGCAGTCGTGCTGTTGGAGTTTGCAAAATCAAAATCTTAGTAATTTGGTTCCATGCCCATCCTTATTGGAATCAGCAATGTTTGCAGTAGGGAATGTTTGAGTAAGAAGACAATATTGATAGTTATCTCTAAATTAAGCCTGTTTGCAGGTTTTTACTCAGAGCTGGCGCCTGGCAGCTTAGTAGTATTTATAGATAGCAATACCAACCTAACTCTTTGGTTTCGATTTTTGTTAAATTAATGCACAATTAGATATTCAGCTGTTGCTTTATATTTTTATGAAGTATTCCTGTTGTTGTAGCATTAGAAATGGTATGCTGTTTGGTCTTGAAGCAGTACACGAGTAGAAGGAAAGGAAGTTGGGAATGCTTTATTTCTTCTGTCCATCTTCCCCCCTCGGTAGGTCTTTATACTGGAAATAACTGCACTTGGTCAGCTCATTTAAATTCGGTTGAACATCTTAGGTGGGAGATCTATCCTACCTACCTTTAGGCATTCAGAATATGAATGTGAGGATGTGGGCTAAAAATCTCATACTGCTCTTCTGGTCAAGGAAGAGAAATAAGCATTTCCTGAGGGCTGTGTACTTGATCGAAATGGGATGAATCACAGCCCTGACAGAGGGTTTCCTCCTGTCAGACTATTCTGAATAGCTAAAAAGATCTTCAGGTGTTGTCAGCTTCCTTCTGAAATGCTCCAAGGGAGTCTTTGGAAGTGCTTATTTCTCTTGAGTACATAGGGAACCTCTGCACATGTTTTCACATCAAATCTAGCCTGAGTTAGGGTTGTTGCTGAAATATGTGGTCCTAGGCCTGTGCTTGGTCTTCTTATCAATGCGCAGTGATTCAACAGTTTCAGAGTCAGATCCTTTCACTGATTAAGCCCACACCCCCTCAAAACCCCAAAAGTTTTCTGGCAGATTATATGAGTAACTCAACTTGCCCTGCAGCCAGCTGATCTTTAGGTTGGATGGCAGGGAGGGAGCAGGATAAGCCCCAGCTGCAGGTGGGTGAGGCCATGTGTGGGAGCAGAACTCTCCTGTTCAGCAGACGGATGTAGTTGGATAAGGTGATCATGGGAAAATGCCTCCTTAGGTAGCTATCTTTGGTCCTCAGCATTGCACCCAAAGTACATACGCCAACAGATGGTAGTCTCACTAAATTTGTTTAATATGCAAGTACTGTATTTTGTATGTTCTAAGTAAGAGATTGAGTGGGTGAGCACCAGAAGGGAAGATTCCTTTTCACCTTAACTTGTCTCTTATGTTCTGAGATTTGAAGCATCTGTGTGTGTCTGGGGAGGTGGAATGCACAGCCTGAAAGGAAGCTTGTGACTTGACTGGCAGATGCCTGAAAAAAAACAAGGAGCCTGAGGACAGTTGAGAATTGGACCAAAATTTAAGGTTTGGAAAGTAAAAGGGGTCATTTCTAGGAACCAGAACTGTTGGGGCAGGAAGGCGAAGCTGGAGAGAGGACAATGGAGTTTGCCTTCATTTGCAAGTTTTGAAAGAAAAATGGGAATAACCCTACTGGAACCACCTATTGCATTAAATGTGGGGTTTGTCCAGCTTTGCCTTCTCCCTAAGCTTAGGTGCTTTGTCTGAGCTCAGTGGTTTCACTGAAGTTTTGTACCTAATGGGGGGCTTCAGAGGCTTTTGGAGTGTTTTTGTTGTTTTTTTTTTTTTCCCATACATGGCTACTTCAAACTATATTTTGTGTTGGTTTATGGTGACATTCCCTGTTCTAGAAAAGGGGACCTGGAATGGATTTATTCTTGGCCTTTAGCTTGTCCAAAATAGCCACAGGTTTTCATCTTTCTTAAAAGCAGAAATTAGAGTGACTGTTTTCCCCATGTATTTTTGTTAAAGGTATCTGATTTTTTTTGTTTGTTTGTGTTAACTATATTAAGAAAATTTCCTCAAATTGTGTTGTGCTTGATGTACAATTCTATACTTTCCAGTACAGCAGAATTTACAACTCATTTTATACTTTGCCCTTCTTTAGAAGATATTGTCTAAGCTGTGCAAAGTGTGTCATCCATATTAGGTAACAAGCTTTGCAAGGTTTATACATAAGGATCATTTCATTATTTCATTAAGCTGAGGTCAACCTATCACCATTTAAAATATGTCTAAAAGCTTAACTCTCATTGGCAAATTCAAGATGCTACTGTTGCGGGTTTTGAGGATATTAGCCCTGCTGTCAGCTCCAAACAGCTGGGAGTCTGTGATCTTGGTACTGAATTTGGGTTTGTATCTATCCAATTTTTCTAGTTCTTTTGAGGACAAATGAGTGTCTCATTACTGAAAAGAGCAGCTTGACACCTGGCTCCATTTATATTACAAATCTGGCCACCTGAGTCTTATACATGTGATTTCTTGAGGGCACTGAACAGCAGCATCATTCAAAGTCACCCACAGCTGATGTTTCTATTCTTCATATAATAGAACTGTCAGCTGGAAGCCTTGTAAGTTCAGGAAGAGGGTTAACTGGAATAGTTAAAACTAGACGTAGATGGCAGCAAACACTTCCATCATCCTAGAAAGCCCAACAGATCATTTTTCTCGGAGCAGTAAATGAATTAAGTATACTTCTGAAAGTTGGCAGGATCTGTTAACAGCAAAAATCCTGAAAAGGCCTCCATTGACTTTTCACAATTTTAGCAAGTATTTGTATTAGATTCTGAGTTTTACACCATTTATTTCAGATGCTTGTAAAGGTTGTTGTAATCAGCCAAGTGAAAACTAAAGTCTTCTGCATATGTTTCCCCTTGCCTATCTCCTCGTTCTCTTGGAGAAATGATCTTTTTGGCAATGAGAATAATTTGGTCTCTCTTCTCATTCAGAAGAAGAATTCAGAATTTTGGCTTCTGATCAGTAAACCAATTTTGTCAATATTTTTATGATGCACCTATTGGGTAGGAGAGCTGTAGAAAAATGCAATATGGATATTTTTGGACAAAAATAAAATACTTGCAAAAGAATTTCCATTGGAGTATTTTTTTGTTTGTTTCTTACCAGAGTTTAAAACCAAAATATGTTCCAGCTTTTAAAATCAAAACATGCACTAAATGTTAGAAAGTATGGAGGACAGTGTCTGGGAATAGGCTGTTAAGAAGCTTATTCATGTAGAATTAAAGAACAATAGAGTTTGAAAAGAACCTATAGATGTCATCTGGTCTAGCTCCTCATTCAGATTTCCTGTGTTTATGAAACATAAACTATTGTACAGCTTGTACAGATTTGTACTGGTTTCCTATATGTGAAAGTTTGATTACTGATTTCTAGAATCAGTTTATTCCTATGTCCCAACCGTCCTTCCTGTATCCAGCTGTTACCTTTTTCCTCTGTGACAGTGGGTGATCCAACCCTCTTGGCTGGTGTTCCAACTCCCATCCTGTCTCCTGCCTTTCAGACTTGTGTTTTTCTGTTTTTGAACAGTGTTTATGGTAGGGAGCTGTCTTCACTTAGTGCTATGGCTTTTCTATCCTACAGTAATGCAAATGAGATATAGATTGTTTGCAGAGGTTGGCTTGGTCGTGAATTGATTATCTGCAAATAGACTGACTGTTTCTGAAAGCTTACTGTGAAGATACATGTACTCCTTTGCTTGCTCTTGGTAACAAAGAGCTGAGTTTATGTAACAAATGTGTCGTCTTTCTTTTCGCTGCTTCTTCCCCAACAGATTGATTATGCAATTAGAGGCTCACTAATAATCATATAAAATCACACAGATAATCCCAGATGGGGGATTTGTTCTTACTCTGTGAAAATAGCCGGTGACCGCTCAAAGTCAATACAGCAGCTGGTTTTACCTGCAGATGACTTGTAGACATGGAGCCAAGTCTTTCAGGAACACCACTGGGAATTTCCATCTAACAATTTGGCATCAGAAACATTGATGTGAAACCCCAAATGGTTCCCAAGCTGGTTGTTCCAGTGGCAAAAGCAACCAAGATTGCTTTATTTTTCCCCCTTTCAATTACCGTGGGGATTTTAAATATAAACAGTTTACTTTCGCTGTAAGCTCTGAGAGCCTGGAAGAAACAAAACCAGGCAAACTTCCTCCAAGTTGCGGCTGCCCACCCCCCTTTCT
>JAOXJM010000002.1:5997990-6019878 GCA_026413425.1 Tringa solitaria | reverse complement strand
TGGACTAGATGATCTTTAAGGTCCCTTCCAACCTAGACGATTCTATGATTCTATTATTGTGTTTACATGTGTGGTTAGGAACCATAACACTGCTTTTGCCAGTTGCAGGCTGCAGTGATGGGAAATCTGGTCATGTTTTCAGACATGTTAAAGAGGCGGTGGGACAGCCTTGTACAGAGACATTAAGAGCTGTGGGTTTGCCACGTTGAGAAAAGTGGGGCATCCAGATGTTCTCAAGCAAATAGCAAGGAGATGCAGTGAAACCTCAGTTTGGACAGAAGGATGGGAGGTTGCCAGGGGACAGAGATTCATGAGTTGTTCCCAGAGGTGCTGTAGCTGAGTGAGTGCTTAGAGATAGGTATAAATAGAGGAGAAAGGGAAGGGCAAAGGGCAGCATCAGGCTGGAAGGGTAATGAGAAACAAACTTCAAAGAACAATTTGAAGACGGGAAAATTTCAATTTTACAGTATCCTATTCCCAGATACAGGAAATTTAGAGAATCCCATCTACCTTTCAGGTCTTGATTTACATCTCTATTTACAATGTGCCTACCAGAAAGTTAAAATCTCCTGCCTAATAATTGTATAACTGCCTCTGCCAGATGTACAGAAGTGCTCTTATTTATTTTATAATCTTAGAACTTGCCAAAAATTATCAATAATAAAGAACTGGTTATAGTTACCCCTTTTCTGTAATCTATTTTGATATGTTGATTTACACATTTGCAAAAACTTAACTCACCAACCCAAAGTAGGATGGAACTCTGGATTTTGTGGCTTTTTTCAGGAAAATTTCAAGGAGAGCACAAGGATTTGCAGCTAATGGCAAAGTAAAACTAGGCCTTTAGTCAGCATGCTCTATTCACAGACACTAATGCTTTGAACATGTTTCAGATTTCTGTGCTGATGCCCTCTAAGTACATCACAGAGGAGGAAATCAGTCAGGCTTTGAGTTTAGAGGAACTCCTAGATGGAAGTCTTACCCACGATGACGAGGTTGGCACTTCATAAGCTATTGTCTCTGCAGCAGAGAAATCTATCATAGGCCTGATGGTGAGAGGAGCAGCTGTACAAGTGCAGGCTGCTCTGCTGGGGGGTCTATGTCTGACCTAATATGTTAAAAAGAGAGAGGAAAGTTAAGAGGCCTTCAGAAGAGAATTCTTGAAAATCATTGTCTCAGAGCAGCTCTTCTAATAGTGTTCCTCCACTTTCCTGAAAGAGTTGTTTGTTGTTTTGGTTTCTGACAGCTTTGTGCTGAACATAAATGAGGGGATCCTTGGGTGTAGTTACTCATCTTTCCCTTTTCTAAGGGAGGTGGAGAAGTCCTAGAATAAGACTCCAAAAAACTTAAACTCAAATTGAAACGTAGCAAATAGAAAGTGACAAAAAAGCATCGAACAAGATGTAAAATTAAAAGATTATATTCAGTTATATTCAATGATTGTGTGAGGGAAACAGAGGATAAGATGTCCTTTGTCCAGGAAGAAATTAGGGAGTATATTAAGGCTGCATTAGTGTGTGTTTGTGTCTGTTACCAGCTTGACTTGACAAAGGACAGAAAAGCTTAGTTGACTTTTGCAGCTTACCAAAACTGCAATTACTATTTGATTGCTCTTATTTGTTCTACATATAGGCATAGCCAAGATCAAGTTTCCCTGTCCCAATGTATGAGACCTCTTCAGATCATGTTATAGCAGAGTCTGTGGTGCAAGGAACTGTGTTTGATAGAACTCCAGTTTGGTTGTGGTGGCCAGGTTATAATAATCCTGTCTGAAAATCCAATAGTCAATGTCATGCATTAGAAGAGAAGGCCACACAGTTTTGCCAGAGCCTTCTTCCCAGGCTTCTTTACCACCATTGTTATTCCCTTTCTCCTGCCACCCCCCAGTGAATGAAATAGTTTGACACCTCTATAACTGATTGTCGGGTGTGGTAATGCTTATGGTTTTGATAGTAAACCATGGATTGTATTATCTACTAGATGTTCACACATCTCTGAAAACTGAATTACATTTCTCAGAGGCCAAAGTTTCTATTATTATAGTGATTTCTGAAAGCCTAGTCAAATGCAGATATTGTGTGTGCATTAACTAGGCAATTAGACTTAGAAATATAATCCCTAAAAGTACAGCTTTGGTTTTATTGATGGATATAATTGGGAGAAACAGTTGTTCTGTCTGGAATTGTTTTCATGGGTGTCTTACACTGAAGAAAGGATTTAAGACTACAGATGGTAAAATCACATCTTAAATCAACATGGGCTACTTGAGGATTTTTTTGCTTTTAATTTGAAGGTATAAATCTTAGAAAAGGGATTGAGAATAAAATACGACATTGATTTCCAGACTGTCTGTATATGCTTACATTTCATCTTCTCCATTTCTTTATTTTTCTCTGTATAGTCTTGAATTGTTTTTTTCTTTTTCATCTGGGAAGTTTTCTTTCAACGTTTCTGCAGGTTTGTATTTATCAAAGAAGCACAAGTATCTACTGGTGTAAACACCCTTTATTTTGGTAGAAACCTGTTCAAAGCCAAGCAGCCCCACAACTCTTCACAAATCATCATTTCTCTTTTCTGTCTCTTGTTTTGCTATACCTGGTCAGTTCTAACATGCTTTTAGAAAAATTTCTGTGTTCTGTTTATGTCCTATTTTGATTTGAAAATAACAGTATTTATATTTCTATAACCTAAAATTGTTGGATTGTTTTAATCACAAACCATTATATTATGTGACATTTCAAATAAGGAGGTTTTTACCTGCTGAATGAATTATTATTGCACGTTCTTTTCATACTTACAGTTTTATTTGCCGGTCATATGCATATTCTGTCAGTGTAGGGTGAGTTTAAACTAAACTTAATGTTGATCAGTACATCTGCATTTTATAGGTTTCCCTAATGTAATCAGTCAGAAACTCGATGTGATTATGGTCAGTGTTATTGGTGTCTTGAAATTTGTCCACTTCATCTAAAACACATAATTGCAATGTTAATAGACTATTTACATAATGACTTGGGGGTTTTTTGGTGGTTTTTTTGTTGTTGTTTTTTTGTTTGTTTGTTTGTTTGTTTTGCCAAAACCCCCCAATCGTTAAACTCCTGCAAAACAGTTGTTACTGTAGTTCCCCACGGAATGTTATTGTGAATTCTGTTTTTCATTCTTTCAGGTTCCTCACTTGTATTCAATGAGGGAAAAAAAATTCAGCTTATCACATCCAAGAAAAAGGTAAGGGTTTTTTTATTTGTTTTGGGGTTTGGTTTTTTGGTTTGTTTGGTTTTGGTGTGTTACTTGTTTGGGTTTTTTTGGGAAATATTTTGTCTTGGCCATTTGTACTTTTCTAGATTGCATGTTGTACACTTATCTGCAGAGTGTCTGAGTAGTGTGCTTTATCTGTCCGAATTTCAATCAATACAGTTCGTTTTGATGTGCAATTTATTTTCTCAACAATGAGAATGAATATCAGGGCCCCACTGTTGCATTTTCTTTTTTGCTGAAGTTTGTGTTACATTTTCAAGATCAGTCTTTCTAGATGGAATTATATAATATGGAATTTGAAACACATTCTTAAATATTCCTAATTTATTTAAATTAGTATATCATTTTTACAAATTATATTTTGTATTTCCAACCTATGTATATCCATCATTTCTTTGGTAATGTTTGAATTAGTTTATTATTTATTCAGGAATTACTTCCCTTTCTATTGAGTAGTTGAGCAATTAGTTGAATAATCATTAAAGTAATTACTTATTTGTTGACTAGGAGCAATCTTGATAGTGAAAATCCATACATGTTAGCAAATAATGGGAGAGCTTTTCTGGTATAGAACTACTTCACCAGAGAAAATTGAAGGGGTTATATGATGACATGGATTGAATCTGTGTTGTAAAAAGATTGGGCATTTCTATGTCCCCGAATGCGTTTTAAAACTGTAGGCTTCAAACTGTATGTTGTGTTATGTATTTGTATTGAGGTCAGGGGTGAGAAATTAAGCATCTGTTTGTTCTTTTTAAAGAGAAATGTCAATTAATACTGCAATAATTGAACTCTTCTTCATATTTGGTAGCATCTCGCCCTCCCTACATTTCTGGAAGATGAAGCATATGTGAAATTTGAAATTGTAGAAGGCTCAACAACATTTTTGTATTTTACCTATAATGCGTATATATCTAATATACATGTGTAGAGTATTATATGCTAATGGAAGCCTAATTCATCAGTGCAACAGATAGCACACAAATATCTGGGCACTGCACATATCATGTGGATTTTGTTGAGCTGTATCAGCCTTATTTGTGCATTGTGGACCACAAAGATGCATTTAGTGCCTTCCCTGGATCCCTGTGACAGGCACTGTGCCACTGTTTTATTTACTTCCCAGAATATTGCTTGACTAGGTCAGTCGTAAAGAAAAGGCAAAATCCTAGAGCTGAACAGCCAAGCAGTTTACCATAATTAGAAGCTCTTACCCTATATGTATTGGATAATTCTTTAGGGTAAGACAGCTCGAGTGCTGCAGATGTTGAGCCTGTGAGGCTCATTCAGGTGTCTCATGCAGATTTAGCCCAATGGGTTTCTGTGAGAGAATTGCTCATAAATTAGTATATGAGAACTACTGATACTCAAACTTACACATTTGATTTCAGTAGCACTCTTCAGTACAAACTGAAGTAATTTGGTGAATTGAGGCTGCAGTGCAGAAAGGCACACTATGTTGTCAGTGGAGTAAGACTTTCACATCAGCACGGTGGTGCCTTTCTGTCCATATACTTGAACTGTGATTGTAGGAAAATCAAAGCCCTATTTCTGACTTTCAGGTGTACTTACAAAATAGCAAAATTTAGGTACTGACATTCCTGGTCCCCTACTCCCCCTGCTTCATGTTTTAATTTAAATAAAGCTATCAATACTTTTTCCCTTTCCTGTGCATGATCTGATTGAGGATATAGTCTGCATTCTGATACAATAAACTATCTTTGTGAAGCCTTCAGCTGGTCATACAGTATATATCCCGTCTCTAGGTTTCCCCACAGCTTTTGAGAAAACATGAATTTACTCCACTTTATTTTAAGTATCGCCCAACTTGCCTTCTTAGATATCATGTATTTGAAACCTTGCTCATGGGTAGGCTTTGAAAAATGCTATAGCCATGTCCCAGTTTGAGGTAAAACAGAACCAACGTTCTGTTCATTAATTTTACTTCTTAGCTAGGCCTCTTCTAACTCCCTGAAATTAACAGCATATTGTGCAGAAAACTGTTCATTCTCAGAGTGAGAAGGCTAATGTTTGTACTTCGTGCCAAGAAACGGTCTGCAGAGAGGCTCTTGCTTATACTTATTGCTATAAGAGCCAAGGTCAGCTAATTTTGTTAGTTGCCCCATTGGAGGGTCAGAAATAGAAAATCGTAGAGGGGTTCCACCTGTGGGGAGGAGCAGACAAGGACAGGAGACCCTGTCCAAACCTGACTAGCCAGGGGTATTCCATCCCAGCTGCCCCATGCTCAGTATAAAAGCTGAGGGATCCAAGGATCAGCCTCTTTCTTCAGTGGCCGATGTCTGAAGAGGACCCTGTCTGGTCATATGCCTTTCAGACCAATCTGTGCATTTCTGACTCCAGAGTTGGAATCCAGTTCCCATTTGTTGCTGAGTCCGGTCTGGGACTTCCCCAGTGCCGACTGGTGACATCAACCTGGGAGCTTGATGTGGTTTTGTGTATCTATTGTATCTTATTTCATTATTTCCTTTTAATTTTAATATTAATATTTCACTAAAATAGTTTAGTTTCTTCTAAACTCGTAGATGTCGTTATCTCTCTCCCTTTTTCTCCTGGGAGCAGGGAGTGGGGAGAGAACATCTGTCATCCATAATAGACTGATTCGACCCAAACCATGACAAGCTAATGTAACACAGATAGACATGGTTCACATCGTGGGAGTGTGGTCATGGTAGTATGAGAATTTCCCTTTGGGGTAAAGGATTAGAAGGAGATCTTGTCTTGTGAATGTTCTTTAGTGACTTGCTCTGACAATCTGACTCTTGACGATCTTTACATTGACTGTCTGCCCTTGGCATATTATTAGCTACCATAGTCCTCACAGTTTACATTTTCTCCTTAAACCTTTAACATATTTAAAATGCCAAATAACGTTTCATTCAGGAACATACATGTTTTGGGATTGTCACGTGTAATGTGAAGGACTACAACCTCTCCAATACCCATTTACATGGGAAATGTAAGCATATTTTCTTAGTAACTGGTCTAGTCTGCTGCAAAGGATACAGAAATCATCCCAGATAATGCTTGGAGTTCTTTACAAAAGTCAAGGATTTGTGTCTACTGTTTACATTTACAGTAAGGCTGGCTAATAAGATAACATATCTGGGTTAGCTGTGGGTTGCTGATTAGTTAGATGTTTATATAAAGACGTTTGAAAAGAACCATAGTGCTACAGGCAGTATCTAAAAAAACATATCTGGCAAAATCAGGCTACTCATCAAAGGCTTTTGACTGTAAACTGTGCTGAGCCTTCTGTGATTCTTTCAGGTTTCCTGAAGCAACTCTTCGGCTCCATTTTGTTGCAGTATTTTCCCTAAGTACAGCACTACTCTATTTCACTTTTACAGTTAATTGAAGTGGTTGGAGGTCAGCCAGTTTGACCAGGGAGCTACAACCAGGCCATTTTATAATCCTGAGGTACTTAGCATTGAAGATTCTCTGCAGAGATTATACTATTGAATTGGAATTGCTCTCCATATATCTAAAGTATATTAAATGTTTGTGCTTGAAAGGGTAACTGGTAGGGCAGGAAGTATTTTTTCCCACACTGAATTAGCATTGTTCTAATTGCTTACATTGGCAATCGGGGAAAGAATCATGCAGCCTAAGGGAATTGAGAGTGAAGCAAAGGAAGTAAAAATTTAGCAGGAGTGTTGGTTTCAAGAGTTCTAGCCCTGCAGCTAGTCTTGCCTTTGAATTAGGGAAGGAGGGGTGTCCTTCATGGATTTAGGCTGGAGGGAAAAAGGGTGGCCCAAGTACCAACATACCATAGCTGTAGTCAGCTGTATAGTTTCAACTACTACAGAATATTTGAATAAAAGGCTCACAATTACACCTTGGCATTAAATTTGTAACAAATTTTAGTCCCTAATTGTTGCCCTTTCAGAAGATGAAGCTAGTAATTACAACCATTGTTTTTGACTTGGTTTCGGTTTTAGAGAATAGTGAAAAAAAACCCACCTTTGTTTTTTTTCTATCCTTCTTTTTAAAAAGCATTTCTGGATGCAGTGTGGTTTAAACCTCCTGAGGCAAATAAAATCATATAATTTTTTTGAGTTTCAAGATGTTTTAAAAGTTAGTTGTATAGTTGTTCTATGACACGTTTTCTCTGGCTCATTTATACCAGCCTCATAACTTTTTATTGTAATTTTTGTTATATCAATGTTTAAAAATAGTAATGACTTAGAAATGGCTTTAAAGATAAATGACAGTATCTCCTCTAAATAGGGTTATTCACAGAAATTATGTTATAATCAGATAACTTACTGGTTTTTCTTAAGTTTGAGATGAATAGCAATACACAATTGCAACAACAAAAAACCCCTTTCTTTTAGTATAAAATAATTTTCTATATAAATTTAATTTTCCAAGGCCTACAACTGTTACCATGATAAAAAAGCCCCACCCAAACTACCAATTTTCTGCATAACTAATTGTAATAGTTTCCCTGAAACTTTATGTTCTCCCAGCAGAGAATTGTAAAATGGCACAGTAACATGAACTGGGCTACCTTCTCACTAGTGGCAATAAATAGTATTCTAGAAAACCTAGTGAAGTTGATTATCATGGGAATGTAGACAGTAAAAGTCCCAGTAAAATTTACTTTTTGTTTAAAGTATGCTTTTCAGGGGGCAGGGAAAATGGCTAGAAAAGGGGAGTTTATGAACATACAGCAGAGTCTACAAGCTGTTGTCATCCAGGGAAAGAAGATAGATGTCAGTTTTCCAGTCTATCAGGCTATTCTTGCTGGCTTAAAGACATTTCTGCCTATGTAATTCCAAACGGGCATTTCTGGAATTCCAGTACCCTCTGGAAGCCAAAAAGAACACTTAAATGGGATTTTTTTGAGGTTGCAGTATTCTAGGGTCACTTCTTTTGTTCTCTGGGTCTCAACTGGAGCCTGACCAAATCAGGATAATGACTTATCCCAGTTAACTTAGATATCCTGAGTAAGAGATGTCTCGGATTCAACATACACTGCATCAAAATGTGGCAGTTATTGGCTTTTGGAAAACCAATATTCTGTTCAAGAAAAAATTAATCTGCATCTCATCTGTATGAGGCTAATGCCTGAAAGCTGAACAAACCCTTTCATCTGGGTACATCCAGTCCCTGCTGTGCAATGAGTCAAGACCTCGGCTAATTTTCTTGATCTCCCTTGGGAGACCATTCTCAGATGCATGAGCCCTTTCCTGTTCTTCATATACGAGTGGTAAGATTGGGAGCTGGCTGTTACTATACCTCAGCTATTTGTGGAGATAACCCGCTTTTGAACCATTCAACCAGGAAAATATGGATGAGGTACGTACCAAAGATTCTTAGGATACAGAAAGTGAAGGTAAATGGGGAGAGAAGCAGAAAGCAGTTGCTTAATCAAAGCAGAGGAAAGATTTGCACTATTTGGATCCTGGTTTGTTGCATAGGCATGGCACATGTACGGTAAACTCCAAATAATAAAAATGTAGTTTTAGAGTATGACCTGTATTTGTTGTATCTATATTTTGTATCTATGTTTCCTGGCTCAGATTTATTTAAATTTAAAATATTTCTTAGGGTTTTTTTGCTTACATAATGTAAGTAGTGTAGAAGATAAGCATGTCGCACATGAATTCCCTGTTTAATGGACTTTGCCAACCATATCAGACTCCTGACTGATAGGATGGCACAGCTACTGAGGATGGCTGAGAGTGATGACTTTTTGCTTTTGAGTGGGGTCAAGCTCAACATAATGTTTGAAGTCCTCCATTAAACTTGAGTTTGATTTTATTGTGTGATTTGTTGAAGATGAGTAGATTTTTATTTATTTTTTGCAGGGCTTTGCAGAAGCATGAAAGTGAGTAGGAGTATTAACTGTATTGTATGCTCCAACAGTTCTCAGAAATTGCAGCCCAGGATTGATAGCTTTCGGGTTTCAAGGTACCTGTCTTAGCTGGGGAGTTTCTGAAGCTTCTCTAGCCTCACCACCTATGTTAGGAGGGCCAAAGTTAGTCTTATGATGGCGTGTTTGAATTCTGCAGACCTACCTTTTTTTCCCCCCTCACCCATTCATGTGTAAGCATTTGATTTTGCAGTCTCTAGTTTGAACGTGATAGACTTTTTTTTTTCTTTAAAAAGACTGGAAAATTAACAAAGTTCTTTAGAATTATTAATCTACTGGAAAGGTTTTTTTAGTGATCTTCTTACTAGTGATTGTTCAAGCAGTAATTCAATGAAGCATAAGGCAACAGGCTTCCTGATGTAAGTAATGAAGTCCATATCCCACTTTTGTCAAGCTATTCAGAAAAGAAGGATTTGTCTGTGCTTCACTGGGTAGGCAATGAGAGTCTTCTCCACTGAAACATTTTTTGTAGGTTAAATCACCATCAAAATATCGAAATCTGATTTTTCTTGGAGGTTTTATGACTTTTTTTTACACTTCTTATGTTTGTACATAATAAATAGCCTCTAGCATATTTATACTTATTAATGGAAATCCTAAATGTAGTTGTTTGACAGAAGTATAGGTAGATCTCCCGTGTTAAATTCATAGTTAACTCTGAAGGAAGACATCAACACTTAGAATAATAGCATTGCTCCAGTGGGACATGCTGAACCTCACAAACAGAAGGTATGGAAGGAGCAAGTACTGTGTATAAAACATTAAATTTTTATGCTTGACACTTTGTCTGTAATTGTATGGTCCAGAGAGAGCAAGAAGAGTAGAAGAGTGGGGAGAGTAACAAGACAAAATAACATAATGAGATATGTAAATCTGTGTATCATTTTATTTGCCAGTGAGCAGCACATTGCATGTGTGGAAGGCTTGTGATACTTGCACAGTATTCAGGAGTGACAGCAAAGTTAAGTTCTGAGCAGAACAGATCTTAGAGTTGTGAAGTTGAACAACTGTTTCTAGGCTGTACTACAGAAAAGCAGGAAACTTCCTTTGTGAGGTTTCAGCTGGGACAGCACAAAAGTCTCCATGTATTCACCGTGGTGATATGCTCTGTACTTCTAGATAGCGTAATCAACATTGTTATCCGTGAGTAGTTTATCTGGACTGTGCATTTTCCATGCTGCATGTGCAGGATTTGGGTAGCTCCCTGCAGTGCTTAGTTATGTGGTGGGTCCTGGTGACTCAGATACACGACCATGGAGACACAGAGATCCTGCTCTTGGCGTGTCTCAGATTTGAAAGTAATTAACTTACCTTTACATGGATTGTAGCCTGCTCTAGTAAGTCTGGCAATTAAACAGGTGTTCAGCAGAGCTAGCCCGTGTCATTACTATACTCCAGGAACTGGAAACATAAAGAACTATACCATGTTAATTTAACATATTTACTATATTAGCTGAAGTCCAGGTGGATTTGTTAGGTCTAACTTGGCATTAGTTCCAAAGGAAATTAGGCATTTTTGCAGAACTGTCCATGCCATGGCACTAGGTCACCTTGTCCTCTGGGTTTTGGAGATGTTCTGTTGTGTGGCTATGGGGAGATGTGCAAATTTTGATGGCGAACCCGGACTAAAGCAGCTCAAAATAGTACAGGGTTTCCAAATATTTGTGCGCAATCATATAAGACCTTATTGCCAAGAGCACTGCCTACCCAGACACATGGGTGAGTTGTGCTTTGCAAAATACTCTGTCATTCTTGTACCTCCTGGGTTCTGCTGTGTAGGCTCTGCCTGAACATACCACCCAAATAATGGAGCATTGATGGTATATGGGAATCTGGCATCTGTGTACAAGCAGTGCTTCCTTCCACTAAAGAGTTAGGAGTGAGTAGGGCATAAAACACTGAGTGAAACACTGCTTCAGAGTCCTCTCTGGAGCAGACATATGGTCTGAGAACACACTGTATCTCATCCAGCAAGCTTTTGGTATGCGATGCTGCACACCTCCATTGGGCTCCTGACACCTCTCTACATTTGTGTATTGGATGTGTTCCCACACTGTAGTCAACCATCACAGATGGTTATACCCACTTGTTGTCTCCAAATACATCATGACATTTATCCCCAAGGTGCTGCCAATTGTCAAATGCATAATCAATTCTGTAATTTACTTTCACCTGTTGAAATTAATCTCCATATGTAGATAGGTCTACCCATTTTAATGACATGCTAACAAACGTGTTCAAACACGGGTCAAGATTAAGCTACAACTGGGTGTATATTTAACTGATTCCTGTGATGACTTTTGAAAGGATGTCTGTTTCGTTAAAGGTTGCTCACGTCACCCAAATTAATTTTTGTGGGAAAAGAGAGTATCCAAATAGTCTTTGGGATAAGCTCATGGTTATAGATCCATTATGCTGATATTTGTTGTAAGTTTTGTATGTAGGATTTTTTGGTGTGGTGGTTTTGGTTTGGGGATTGTTTCAGTTTGGTTGGGGTTGATTTTTTAGGGAATTCAGTATCTGGTGTGTTGTAGTAGAGAAGGAATCGGTGTTTCGATGAGATGTGCATCTGGAGAGATACAGAGAAATGTGGCCGGGGGCAGGGAGGGACAGGGTACAATTGCAGCACAAGATTGACCTCGCTTTGCAGCTGTCATCACTGCCTCTCTGCTCCCAGCATACCAGAATTAACTGTCACAGGTAAAAAGTAATCTCTGCCCTCTCAGATCCTCAGTTGAGAATATGTTAATTCTTTTTTTTTTTTTTTTTTAAGATTAAGTCCAGCTGGATTAGCCAACAGAAATTCAACCTTTTCCATAGTTCAAAGTAAGAATTTTATACCATGTCTGTATCTGCTGTAGCTTGATTTTAGGTGATGGAACTTGTTTAAGAATGTTTTTTTCATATCATTAATTTTACAGATTTATCTAGATCTTCACCTGCAAGTAAAATAAGCAAGGTCTAAATACCACAGAGCAAGGGATATTAAAATTTGCCTATGGGATTTAGGAGCACAAATCTCATTGAGGGATGGTTCCAAATTACATGATATTTTTGAAGGATTTCCAGGATATGCATACAGTGATACGCCACATACATATGGATTCTCCTGAAAACAGAGTTGCTTATTCTAACCCTGCCACTGTCACCAGGCAGGTTCAAAAACTTCTTCCAAGTTGAAAAATTAAGAGTAATTGTGGTTGTCTATATTCCATAAATGTGTAAATCTAAATGTGGAGATTTCATAATTTTGATATCATATAAAGAAACAGGTTAGTATTTGAAAAGCAGTGAATTTAAAACAAACAAAACCAAAACCCAACAACAAACAACAGAATAAGTTGTTAACTTAGTAGAAATCATAACAAAAAAAAATCTTCAGACAGATTTGAATGATTTCTTTCAATTTCCTTGCTTCTTACATTGTTCTTTCTCTCCTAACCCTCACGGCAGGCTTTTAGCTGATCTGTAAGATAGAAGAAAAATCCCAACTTCTTCAAATTGTTTGAGATGACAAAATATTTTTTTAACCACTCTCTCATTCTCTTTGTTTAATAGTGCAGATTCATTTCAGTATTGGATGTTGTATCCTGGGATTAGACTTCTGATTTTAAATGGTTTTAACATTTGGTACACAAATTTAAAATCTTGCTTTGAAATTTTCCCTCTCTGCAACTCTGGTTCAGGGCTGCAAATTGTGCTTTTGGTAGTGCATTATGAGAGGGATCAGCCCACTTGCTCCTCTGGAGCTGACTTTAGCAGCACTCTGTGGAGGGGCAGTTGTGTTTATTTCAAATGAACAGGTGTGTTCAAATAATTAAGGAACAGTTGAAAAATCAGAATGATCCTTTCACTAAATAGCGCTAAAGATTACATATGGACTTTGAATACTGGTGAGTTGTCCATGAAGGCACACTGGAAATTTCCTGCCAGAGGCTGTTTTTTTATGGGCTTAGGATGCTCCTGAGAAAAGGACTGGCAACTAAAATATAATTATTTTGAAACTTCTTGTTTGTTTGGGGATTTCACTAAAAGTTAATGGAGACTTTTGATAAAGATAAAATATTCATTTGGCACCTCTTTTTCTGTACAGCAGCCTTCCTTGTTCAGAAGGGAAGAACTGCAGTTCACCAATGTATTTTCAGTTAGTTGGAAACTTTTCTGCTTTTGACAGAGCAGCCAGAAGGAGAGGAAGGTTTGGCTGGTGTTCGTACTGTCAGGCTGCAGTGCGTCTATGCCAGGCTTGCTGTGTCAGCCAGAACAAATGTTATTTTGTAAATCACTTTCCTGTTGGGGTGTTCAGGTCTGTCTCCTTTACCAGTCATTCTCTGAGTGGACAAAGCTGAATGGGCTATCCCATTGCCTTGTTTTTCACAGAATCTTTGGGGCTGGAAGGGACCTCCGGAGTTCTAGTCCAACCACCCTGCTCAATCAAGCAGGGTCAAATAGACCATGTTGCTCAGGGCCATGTTCGTTCAGGTTTCTTGTCCTTCTTATGTTTGGAAATGGCTTCCAGGATTATTTGCTGCACCACTTTCACTGGGAGTGAGGTGAGACTGGCCAGTCTGTAGTTCCCATATCTTCCTCCTTGCCCTTCTTGAGGAATGGAGTGATGTTTATTTTCTTCCAGTCCTCTCCCAGTGACCATGACTGTTCTCAAAGCTAATGGAGAGTAGCCTTGCACTGCTATCAGCTAGCTCCCTCAGCACTATTGAATAAGGAAAATAGAGGAAACAGTGGTGAAGAGAATGGACTGAGTTTTCTGACAGCAGGATAGCAAATAAATGTTCTATGAGTTAATTTAGTGAATTTTAAACACAATAAATAGCATTTTCTGCATGAATGTGTTCAGGGAAATACCTGGTGTCTAACTGGCTGGGTAAGAGTTCTCCCTATCTTTTTAACTGTATGTAGGAAAAAGTTAGATTAATTTTGTGTTACAAAGACAAGGGCTGAACATATGCAAGCTCATTGAGACAGATTATTCTCAAGGTTAATTGAGATATATCAGTTTGTACTAGCTTTGTCTCTCACAATTTTCTGCCTGATTACCAGTACAAAGTGGTCAAATGCACACTTTATTCGGTGCAGTTTCTCTAAGGTTAGAGAACCCAATAAGGATGGATTTAGGAGGCTTGGTTCAAGGCTGAGATAATTAATAAAACTGTATAACAAATTATGTATAGGTTTTTGGAAAACCTAACTGGGGAGGGATGTATTCAGTATGGCTCCCTGCAGTCCTGGTGCCTCAATTGTCCTTGGTATGCAGGCACTTCTGATGTGGCCTTCTCCATTTGCACAAACTCAGATCTTTCTTTTTGAAGGAATCTAGAATTTAAGGGTGGGAAGGCTGTTTGTGATCTGAACTGTAGATTGCTCCCATCATGGTTTGGTCTTATGAAAAGAAAAGATTACTTTCCCTGAGACTCATTCTGTAACTTCTAGGCTTTAACATGATGTTAGCTAGAAAAGATTACTCTGCATCAGGGAGCTTCATCTTTTTTTGTATTTACTTGCTTAAGTTACCTAATTTCAGGAAAAAGGGCTTGAACTTGATGAGCCAAACATTTCTTTCTCAACAAATGTGTTTATTTCTTCTTGAAATTAATGGGAATTGCATGTTCATAGCATCTTCAAACTCAAATTCTAATGTCCATTGTTCCATATTTGGTGCAGACAGGAACACTGGAGATCATTAAAGATCAGTAATTAAGGGCCTTCTCAAAAAAGTGCACGGGAGAAGATGGGGTATTTAAGAGTAGTTATCATGAATTTGAAAAACACAATTTCAGCTGGCAGACTGCTTATTAGCTGCATTGTTTGCATTTGTACAGTTGACCATAAAGGTTTCTGTGTCTCTCTGTATTCTGATGGGGTTAGCAGAATGGAAGTTGCAGGATAATGAGTCGCAGGTAATGACCAGTGTAGTTTTAGTACCAAATTATAATTTATTTGAATGTGCAAAATGCTTATAGTTGGTGTATGTTTCTACCAAGTTGTACTACAAATATTTACAAATAATTAGTATTATTAGGATCTTTATATATGACTGTGGACCAAACTTGGCATTTTAGATGTGGAAATGTGAGTGAATTATGGATTGTTGTTTGTTCAACCAGTTCTAACAGTGAAGCAGAATGTCGGAAAAACACATGGTAGCCAGGCAAAGGACAGACTCCACTAGCAAATGAATGCTGAATTGAGCAATTAGGCAGGAAATCAACATGAGGATTCACTCTAAGGCAACACATGGCACATGATACAGAGCAGGTCTAGAAACAACTGCAGAACTGGCAGAGCATTGTCAGCACCTGGTAGTGTTGTCTGTAGCCAGCATCCAGCACTGGGAATTCTGGAATGGCACAAACATTTATCTTGTCTCTTTTGAAACATTTTGAGAGCACCAGCTTGCTTGGAAGTTTAAAAAAAATAAAATTATAAAAACAAAACAAAAAAACCCAACAACAAAAAAAGAAAAACCTTTGTACCAACTAGAAGGAGGAAAGAGGGGTTTATTTCTTTTAAGTTCAATGTATTAAAAGACATTCCCTTTTGTTTCAGTAAGTCTCTGTTAAGGGAAATAGTTACTGTGTGGTGAATGAAATATCTGAAAAAGAAATACTTTAATTTGAAATACTTTTAGTAAATACTGTGTTTTGCTACAGGCCAGGATAGTAAAACTTATCACTGCAATCATGAGCCTAAATGAGTTTGTGGATTCAGCAGTAATCAAACCTGATATTTGTGACTAAATAAATCTTGTATTTGTTCATGTTGGAAGGAAATGGAACAAATCTATGTATACAACAAATTTCCAACCATTTTTCTGCCTGACCCTGAATTTGGCTTTCTGTACAGACTCTAGGTACTGGTACTTCTATTCTGGGCTCTCTCTGCACTCTCTCATCCAGATGATCCTTGTTTCAACAACATGGTAGAAATTCAGTGGCACAAAGAACCTTGCTCTTTGTCTTCCACACAGGGTTTAATTTCCATGGAGTGGTACTGTGTAATGCCACGGCTTTAATAGTTCTTGCTTGTACTCTCTCATTAGTACTCATTTGCCAAAAGCAGCAACATCCATCCAGAAAACATACTGAAACTAGGGAGCAGGGGGAGGATGTGGGGTGTCATTCTCCTGTCAGTATAAAGAATAATTTAAATCCTCCTTAAAGAGTTTTTTGCATTTTTTTGCAAATATTTTCTATATTGGAATATCCACATAGTAACTTAGTCAGATTTTTACTCTCTTGAAAGTGACTCAGATTACGTTTCCATGTCAAACAACTGAATTTCAATGTTTATAGCACACATTGGGGATATGAAGACCAACGTGAGCTGTAGGGATGAGACTGAAGTGGTGTGGTGTTCCAGTGAGAGCTGAGTGCATGTCTCCTGCCTAACACAAACTGGCTCCTGTTCCAGTTGTAGCCCAGACAGTTCCTGGGCTGGAAGGAGGGCAAAGACTGGAAAGTAGATGGGCATGGAGCACTTCATGTGCTAGATTCTAGCAGAATCTAGTTGCAGTGTTTCTGGATATTTCTAGTGATACACGTATCCTGATAGAGGGTGTTAAAAGCTGCCATTTTAGTGAAAAATGTAACTTCTTCCATAATAACATTAGTGTCACAGAAAAAGAAAACTTCTGGAAAATCCATAAGGCTCCTTTATATCCTTTCATATCATCTGCTTTCATGTGGTTCTCCTGTCTGGTATTTCATTGCTGGGAAAAGTGAACCCCTTCACTTCAGCAGAACCAAATCACAGGCTCATATATATTAACTGTAGTGCGCTCAATATAGGCTGTGTCAAGTGTTTTCTCGCTTTTGATTCAGATGTAATTTGCATAATCAAAATGAAAATTCAAAACTATTTTCATTAGAATAATCTGGCAAGATTATATAGAATAAATCATGGTGAGCTGGGACAAATTCTCATTTGATAATGAGCTCAGCTGTGCTGCCTGGTGCACTGCAGTGTGCCTACTAACTGCTGTTCTCACCCAGTTCTGCTGCAATAGGAAGTGATACCTAATCCATGTCACTGGAATGTGGTGGGGACCTGCGCCTCAGTGAGAAAGATTGATTCTTTTCACCCGCATGTTAAACAAAGTACTAGAGAGGATTATAAACCACTGAGACTGTCCAACAGATAAGTAAAAACAAATACAGGTTGGAACATCATTCAGTGATTGCTGCTGGCTAATGCTGTCCTAGTCTCCCTATTGTTGGATGTAGCCTTTTCACAGAATGTAAATCAATAAATGTATGAATTCAGAGGCTGCATCTCAAAACCTGTTGAAAGCATGTGCTTTCATAATAGGGCACTTCAAGGGCAGGTTAATTAGCATTAACTTCCTTTGCTCAAATGTATTAGGGAACTTTTCATAAAAAGAGTGAAGTCCTAATTATTCAGATCAGCAAGAGTAATTAGGAAACATTACCTGCATTAATGAAACATGGAACAGATCTTAACTGCTGTAAGATTGATAGGGTGTCTAAATGGGAAGAGTTGCCCATGGACTTTTCAGATTGGCCAGAGTCTCCATTTTTCAAGGGAACCAGTAAGAATCAGAGGTCTCAGCAGCCCACAATGTTATTAAACCTCTTAAAGCATGCTCTACAGTTCAGCTTTCACCATTGTCTTCAGAAGGGAACAAACTCTTCACAAAATGATACATTTACTTAATGCAACCTGTAAGAAAGGTTCCATGCCTCACTGTTTCCTAAATGTAACTGAGAAGACAGTTCTGTGGCCCTCCCATCAGCTTTCTGGTAGCGCTTCGCCTTTGGATTCATTGCTTACCTCCAAGAATGCTCTGCCTTGTCATGTCAGTGCTATTGCAAGAGAATAAAATGCTACGTGTCTCCTTGTTGCTTATGTATATGCTGCTTAGTTCAGTGTAGTTTTGGAAGTGTTTATGATACAGGATCAGCTTTAATATTATCTTTTTTTATTGATGACAAACCAATTCCCTTAGGATACAGTTTGCATAAGACAATAATAATGACACCCTCTGAAGTAAAGGCAGAGCAACTGAAAACAGATGGAACTGTATTATTGATGGGAACTAAGGATATTCAGAGTAAGGAAACAAATGATAGAATACAGAGTACGTCTACCTGGTCGTTTGCTAAGGCAGGAGCTGTAGACGCTTTCTTAACTAGCACAGCCCAAACCAGTGCAATCAAAACAAAAAAGTTACAGGAAGAGTTTTTTTCAGATAAAAATAACTACAGAGTACTTTCTGTGTGAGTGTTTGTTTATGTTGTCCTTTTGGGTGGATTTGGCTTCATTAAAAGGATCAAGACCCAAGCCAAACATTTTGTTTCCTCACAAGTGATAGCTTTAAGTTGAAAGCTGAAAACGTGATGTTTTGGTCTATTCAAATTCTTAATTTCTTTATTTTTAACTCTTTTAATGCTATTACAGGTGCTAATGAAAAATTAGTAGAGTGAAATTTTATTGACTGTTCTTGTTCTTTTTTTATTGGTGCTAGACTGTATTATATTCTAGGCCCAATTATTCTGCTAATATTAAAAATATTTATTTGACGGTTCTTCACCTTCTCACCACTGACACGGGTTTTTCTTTGCCAAAGGAAGTTGAAGAACAGTTAGGGAAAAATGACCTTTAAATGCCTGCTCATCTCAGGTAAGGAATAATAAGAGTTCACTGGCTCTCACCAGATGGTAGGCTCTTCTTAGTTGTCAGTACAAATTTATTTCAGTAAAAGAGGAGAAATGCCTACAAGCTATTTGTGCAGAATCCTAAATTTGGTAGATAGAAAGCAATTGACTTGAATGACATCTCTTCGGTGGGTAATAGTTGGTTACCTGCAATCACACTACAAGGTGGTTTCAAAGCTACAGCTGGCTAAGCCTGGTTTAGATATTCCAGTAAAATTGTCCTGTCCTTCAGCCTTGTCTTATTTTTGAAAACGATATATATCTAGTTTATGAAAAGCTTGATTTAGATTAGAATACAAAGGAAGGCATTGCGCAATTCATCTAAAAACAATTGTTTCAAGGGCTGATGAACGTCCACCAAGGTTAATAAGGGTCTTTTTGAGATGAGTGGAATTATGTCAGTTACTTATTTCAGTACATCTGGTCTGCAGGCACCCAAACCAGTTGTAGACTCAAACAATTTATTTGCACACTCCTCATTTGTAGTTAGAGGATAAAAAATTAATTGGAAATAGAATGGATCAAAATCTTTATATTTTCAGTAGTTACAGTCCCTGCTAACCAACCAACCTGAAAGTTGTACTACCTGGGTAGCTTTGAGGTAGATAAAGAAATTAATTAAAATTAAGCTGGAGATCAAAATCTTACAAACCATTCAATCTGCAAACACCGATAAGGTGTATTTTGTTCCTGCTCTTCAAACAATAGGTGTAAGTCTTTCAGGGATTTTGTGTTTGCCAACCAGAACAAGCAGTAAAATTTTTCCTTCCCTGACAAAGCAGCTCAGTGCCAGCAAAACTGATGCATCTAAGTTTCCTCACTTTCAGTGAATGGACAAATCAAAGGCAGTTCAATGACACAAGGATAATGTCTGACTGAAGAGAGATAGTAGTTTTCTAAATTTGTCTGTCTTGGTACATATATCTCTGCATGAGAACATTGTGCAAAACTAGCACTGTTCCATCATGCAGCAATGCTCCTGGCAAGTGTGCTTTTTCCTGCTTGACCTCCTCAAGCTCAGTGTAAGTATCAGTATCCAGTTTATCATTGACTGTACAATATACTTCTGCTCCTTCAGAAAATCCCCAGTAGCAGAATCCTTAAAAGTACTTCTCACTTTGAAGAAAACAACATAGGAGGGGGATCAAGGTCAGTGTTCACGTCCCAGGTGGCCTTTGGGGGTCACAGAAAAAGAGTTTGTCCTTCTGTTTGAAACCTGTTCAAAGAATCATTCCACCTTTCTAGATGATACAAAGGAAAATGTAAGAGTCCAACTCCAAATCTTAGCTTTTTACAATGAAGTGTGAGGCCATTTATAACTGTTAGACTGTTTCTGAATAGATAATAATAAAGGACAATTCAGTGATAAAAGGCAGAGTCTGACCAAAGAGATTTTCATGCTTGGCAAGGAGGGGACACGGGAACAAAGGCAAGCACAGAAGGATAAGGTGTACTGAGAAAGAATTAGTGAAGTTAACTTTAAAATGTCTGTCTGTCTTTTGACTGACTTCTAATTTGTCTAGGTATAAATTAAAGCCCATCCTATTGAGAAGATCATAATCTTTCTCCTACGTTTGTATGAGAAAAGAGTTAAGGACTGTTTGCAGACTGTGTGAAATACCCCTGTGTTAGCAACAGGGGCGATACAGGTGGATACAGAAAGAGGTGCCATTGAGGGAGGGAACTGGAGTAAAGATACTGGTGACTTCGAGCAAGGTCTTGTTTTGGATCACCTGGGGAATTTTAACAGGCAATCAGTTTAGAGCAGTTATACTGATATCGATGACAGTAACTGGTACACTTATGACCTGTAAAGCTCAAGAAAAAAAATCAAGAAACAGATGGTAGATAGTTAGTTGAAAAGGCTTAAAATTCAGTTTTCTGTAACTTGAAGATTCATCTCCCATATACTTGGAGAAGAAAAGCACAAGTTATATTTTAATGCTGCTTCTGTTTTAAATGTTTTGTTGCCTTTCCTCTATTTCTTCAGTTTTGTCCCTGTTTGCATCCAGCGAGATTTGCTGTTACTACAGTTCGGGTTACTTTTGCCAGAACCTGAAAGGGCTATGCACAAAGGTGGTGTTTCTTGGAAAATATACTTAAAACTGGGGAGAAAAGATGTGTTCTGTAATTTTGATGAGGCAACCTTGAAGCCAAGGTGACAACAACTGAGTGATCCGTGCTGCTTCTGCAGAGACAGCTGCAGCTTTAGGTGGTGAAAACTAGCAGAAGAGATGCAGAAATCAGTGCTGCTACTACGACTGCTTTCTCTTGTAGTAGTTTTCTGCAGTCTACCTCAATTATGGGTGCACCATCAGTCCTCAGACCCACTCTACAAGCTCTGAAGATCAGCAAAGAACTTAGTCTCAGCAGTGAGCAACAAATAAGACTTAAACTTTCATTTGCTGTTGTAACTAGGAAACAGACACACAAGGTTTATCTGCAGCTTTAGTAGGGTGAGCTGGCTTCCAATGCCTCCTATTGAGCTGTGCTGCTTTTCCCAAGTAGCACATTTCCTTGTTTATCTGCTCTTGCTGAGTTTTGACAATTTTACTTCAGAAATTAAGGATTCCAAGAAACAAAGTGGGAAAGGCATATAACTTCTCACTGAAACCTGGTCAGACAATGCTGTTTTCCAGTAGTGTGTTTGGTCATATTATTAGTGAGAACATAGCCACCTATGGGGTTTTTCTTCTGGTGTTTAGCAGTAGAAGTCCAGAGAAGAGGAGGAAGTGGGCTGTTTTCCTCTGTGGCACAATCATGTTAACAACAGAAGCAACTGTGAAGTTGTTAGAGTTTGGATAAAAATATCTATTTCTCTCTCTTTTTTTTTTTCCTCCTTTAAATAATGAGGTTAACTAGAAATGGATCCAAGCTTGAAAATATACAGTCAATTCCTGTTCTTCTAAAGCTCTT
The DNA here is from genome assembly GCA_026413425.1 of Tringa solitaria. NCBI lineage: Eukaryota > Metazoa > Chordata > Aves > Charadriiformes > Scolopacidae > Tringa > Tringa solitaria. Next base: position 5,998,119 of record JAOXJM010000002.1, on the reverse strand, counting down.
TACTCTTAAGCCTTTACTCTTCCAAGGTGTGAGGAGCAACTGTGTAGAAGCCTGCCTGTTTCCAGTGCCATCACAAAGATCATAGAATCATAGAATGGTTAGAGTTGGAAGGGACCTTAAAGATCATCT
>JAOXJM010000002.1:5985774-5997890 GCA_026413425.1 Tringa solitaria | reverse complement strand
GAGACCAGGATGTCGTGCGGGACAGTGTCAAATGCTTTGCATAAGTCCAGGTAAAAGATCTAATAGGGATGCAGTGACTTCCTTTCAGAGTGCCTCTGTAATAAAACCTTCATCATCTAACAGCCTGGATGCCTTCTCAGGGTTTCAGATTCACTGAAGATAGGCATTATAAAAATATTATCTTATTAAACTAGAACATCCCTAGAATATCAACTTATCAAAGCCATAGGATCCTTTGTTCAGACTTTACCCACAATCAAACCTATACAAGACAATTACCATTCTTCTCTAAGAGCAACACTACCTGGTTCGACAGTACTTCTGAACAGGTACTTGTGTGTAATCACTATTTACTGCCTGAGCTAAGAATCAAAACTGAGCCTCTCTCAAAAAGCAAGACAATATATTGATGCTAAAAGTCCTCACTGAAACTATTTTAGTATGTGTGATTAAAGCAATTCTTGCCTACTCCACATTAGCCAAAGAACAGTAAAACAAACCAAAAGATTTTAAGGGTGAATGAACTTTAGGAAAAAGGCTAGACCAGGATGAGATTTGATGTGGAATGGAAAGGAATCATGTGGGTCAAAGAACCCACAAGCTGTCTGCCTATCAATAAAGACCAAGATTTCTATTTAAATATTTTTCACGTAGGATTTTGATTATCATTAAATAATAGGATATTCACTGTAGTGCAAAAAGAAGCAATTTGATGGGCAGTTACTTTACATTTTAACAGCTACTTTTCTTTATTTTGCAGAAGCATTTTGTGTTAGGTTTAAGTGTACAGATGTATATTTATATAAGAGCTTTGGTAAATTTCATTTGGTATTACAGGACTTATTTCTCATAAACTGAATTTCTAAGAAATTTGAAAGTGAATACATTTCATTTGTTTTGACTGTGACTAGAAAGTAGTTTTCTTCCCTTAGTTTTGCAAGTTGAGAGTGGTAAGACTTTAACTGCAGTAGATTTATGAACGTTGCTGCAGGCAAAAATTAGCTTCGCAGTTTTTGCTAACAACTCCATCCTTTTTCTTCTGAACTCCATTTTCATCTAGCACAACTGTAAATTGTGTCCCAATAGAGTAGGTAAACTGAAGGTCAAAGAGTAATGTAATGTGCTGAATCACATGGCTTCACTTTCATGAAGGTAGGAAGAACTCTGTAGGAGCAGGTCATAAACAAGCTGAAAATTGTGTGGGTCAAAACCCTGTAGAAAAAGTAAATAACTTTTCCCTGCACCATTTTGATAGTGGGGTGTGTGGGGTTTTGATTTTCGTTTGGAGTTTTTTTTGAAAAGTAGAAAGCAAAAGTAATATACCTAGTCAACCTTGTGCTTTGCTGCATTCAAATAACTACTTATGAAAATTGCAAGTAGAGTCACCTAGTGTATCTATGGTGCATAATGCTTGTGGAAAAACACCAGACATTTTCTTTGCCCTCATAGATGCTTCTCTGAGGTCAGGTGGAAGAGCATTACAGTTTCTGTTGTGCTGCACAAAGCTGTTTGTTGTTTAACTCTACATTGAGGTCTAGTGCAGGAGAAAATCAGTGAGGCTTGGACTTGGAATTATAGAATCATTGTGGTTGGAAAAGACCTTTAAGATCATCTAGTCCAACCATTAACCTAGCACTGCAAGTCCACCACTAAACTATGCCCCTAAGTGCTACATCTACATGTCTTTAAGCACTTCCTTGGGCAGCCTGTTGCAGTCGTTGACAGCCCTTTTGGTGAAGAAATTCTGCCTAATGTCTAATCTAAACCTCCTGTGGTGCAACTTGAGGCCATTTGTCTTTTATCACTTGTTCCTTGGGAGAAGAGACGAACTCCCACCTCACTACACCCTCCTTTCAGGAGACGTTCAGTAAACTGCACCTTGAATGACATTACATTTTGGCTTCTGTGGTCCACAGATATCAGGCAAAGGTTGTGACTGCAGTGCAACATGCCCCGGTGCTGGCGAGCAGTAAATAGATTTAACTTTTTAGCTCTTCACAAGTATACCTGCAAAGAGTTTGAATACTTGTACTTAGATGGAGAGTTTGCATTTCAAAGCAAATGTGGAATGATTAAAGACTTAGGATCAGATTTATGTCTCTGCCTTTGCCATTTGCTCAGTCAGTGACCAAGAACAAGAACACTTGGTATCTCTCTCATTTGTCACAGACTACCTTTAGTTTTGTATTCTGAGCAATTTTCGAAGTTTATTCTTTCCGAGCCTATTCTCTCCCATCTGACATTAAAGAAAACTTATCTTTTCTGCTTTAAAAAATTCCTTTCCTGTTTATAGGACTGACCTTCTGTCATTTCTTATCCAGCGTAGATATGATCCCAACTGCTTATACTGCTCATTATGACATATTCTGTCCCCTCCCGCTTACCAGTTTTTTGAAATCTCTTTGTATTTCTTCCAGTGTGGCTAATGCAAGAGTGACCAAGTAGAGTTCCAAAAAACATCACTAAAGCTTCCCTGTTTTCCCTACAGTTAGCAACAATGCTGCTCTACCATAGAGCTTATGTAAAGCTTGAGGGACGTTATTTGGCTGGAGTAATGAGTTCAGTAGTTTTCAATATGATCCATAATTTACTCCCTCATCTGTCTTTTTCTTTATTCCCTTTTCAGTAAAGAGCAAAGGTGATTACTTCTTTTTTCCGTTTTTATAGCAGTCACAGAGTCTGTTACCTCTTTGTGTAGATGCTGAATGACTTGGGCAACCAGTGGCAGTGATAAATCTGTGATGTTCTTTGCAGGTGTTCTGTGCTCTTTAGGCTTGACAACGGGAGACTTTAATTTTGTCTCTAGTGCTGATATTTGTGTGTTTCTGTGTCGTCAGAGACTCACCATGTATGTGCTGGTCCTGCTCTATTTTTACAGCAACAACAGAGGTGCAGGACTAGGACTGTAATATGCTGTGAAAAAAAAAAAACCACCAAATAATATCAGGAATGCCAGCTCTTAACATGATGTCATTACTGATGGGGGTTACTTCTCTTCGCAATATATGGCTGTGTGCTGTTCTTGGACGTGCAGAGCTCTGCCTTGCGCTAGACGTGTGAGTTCCTCCCGACAGCTGGGAGGCAGAGGCTGTGCCAAGGCACGTTGTGCATCGTCAGTGTTTTATGAAGGTGCTGGGGCATGGTCACCTGCCCGGTGCCACTGGGGCTCTGCTTCCAGCGGTTCCAGATGAATCACTGGTTAACACTAGTGTTCCATTACTATGTGATTATAGTAACTGTAGGATATGGGGTAGTTTTCTACCCCATGCTGGAACATTGTCAATCTCAGCCTTGTCAATTTCACTCTATTTGGGAGGAAAAGCAAAAGCTGTGTTGATTTTCACTGACCCTGAATCAAACCTTAATCTGGGCATGAAAAGTTTGGTTGGATGATAGAAGCCTTCTGTACGTTCCCTTACTGAAGGGAGGGGATCTATTTTGATGTGTTGAATGAGACTGCAAATATTAGCACTGCTTTTTGACTAAATCTTTTATTTCAGTGTCTCAGTATGTTGGAATTGTTTGCAAATTGAATTTTTCGTTATTATGTCTTTATCTCAGTTGGGCTACTTCATTTGCTGCTTACTCTGAGTGAAGTAGTGTGATTGCTGACTGATTTGGAGCTGTTTTGTCAGTGGCAGTCTTTCAGTTGATACCAGTGGATTTTGAGAAAGGGTGCATTATGTGCAACCTAAATTCTGGTGTTGGCTGCCTATGAAACAGCCTGTTTGTTTAAATAAAACTTTACTGTCTTTAAGGGCCTTAATTCCATTGTCTCTGTTATTTAAATCCAGTGTCTTGAACCTTTTTTTTGACTAGCATCTGAACTAAAATACCCAACTCTGTCAAAAGTGTCTGTCAAAAAAAAAAAGCTTTTCTCTCTGTAAAAATGCTATTAAAAATTCCTTCTATGTGTTCTTAATCTGTTTAAGTACTTTGAAAATACTGCTTAAAATATACAACATATATCAAGCTTATTATTTTAAATTAGAAGTTTTCTCCATTTTTTGAAGACAAAACACATTCCATATTTTCTGTCATTCTGTAATACCTGATAATATTGGTAGAAGAACTTGCTATTTTTTGCAACTTGTTTTTGTTTACATTTTAAATAACACTGTGATATACTGTGTTGAAATGCTCAAACTGTGTTTCTGTAATGTCTCTTCCTTAATTCTACTGAAATAATTTTATTGAAAGCTTAAGAAGATAATATAATAGACATTTCATAGTAACATGAATATAATTAGATAGGAAATACTATTTTTTCCCATTAAAATTTATGATTATTAATGGAGTTTCTATTGAAATAATAGGTTGATCATTATTTCATGTTTTCCTGCAGATGTTTTATTTAATAGCCTAGAATTCTGAAGGCAAAGTACAACCTTATGCATTCTGTAAGTTTCAACTAAGAAAGTTTGCTTTTGGGCACTAAATTCAATATAGCTTGAATTACTGTATGAGTAATCAAACTAAACTAGAGTAAAAGGTAAACTATGAATATTCAGAGAAAAAAAATTCTTAACCACTTCTGTTTCAGTAGTCCCTCTACACTTTTAAAGCAGAGTCATTAAATATCCACTTATACTATTTCAAAACAATAAATTGAAATCTCTCCTGGGCCTACATTTTAGCAGTTGGGTCCATACACCGATTGCTGTCCCTGGGTGCTGCTTCTCATGAAGACATTAGAGGAGGTTTAGAGATCACAGGGGACCTTTAGTTAGAGCTGCACATAATGATTCTCAATTAGGTCAGGTAATGGTGGGTATCAGCATTCTGCAGCAAATGGAGCTTGAAATGTTTTGGGGATGGAAGGTGGGTTGAATTTCTCCATAAGATGCTTTTGCTGACGTCCAGGAAGGACTAGAGAAACATTATTTTATGCTTGTTTATATAATCAGCCCTATAAAGAATATTTTTTTAAAAAAAAACAACCAACAAAACAACCAGCAAAAACCCCATCCCCCCAAAAAACCACTTTATTTTTCATTACAAAAATATAAATACAACCACGCAAAATGATCACCTCTTTTAATACTTTGGTTCGGTTGTATTGGGGTTGTGTGTCACATGCAGCTGTGTTAATGTAGTATAAAATATTTGACTGCATATTTTACTAAGCGTTTTGCTGCCGTCTCGTAATTTTATGTTTTCTTAAGGATTAATCATTTCTGTGCTATTTATGCATAGCTTAAGGATTATCATAAGTATTCCAAAACTAATTCTATTTTCTACTCACATGATAAATGGATTAAGAATTTTAGTTATGAAAAATACTTGTTAGAGTCCAATTATCATTTTGTTGTTAATGTTTTAAAATAATAGGATGCTTGTGTAGTAAAGGAACATGCATTCCATCTGCAGGAGCTGCATCATTTTTCAGACTACTTAAGAGGAGGTTTAGAAGTTTTCTCATAAAAAGACTAATTTCTCATAATAGATTACATTGATGTAGTGCATTTCATCTGAAAGCCTCATTGCTTTTATAAACATCATTATTATTCTGTATCTCTATTACAGTACCATCTAGAATCCCCTGCTGAGATCGGTTCCCTTTGGTGCTAAGCGCTGTGCAAAATTCAGAGTGAAACAAATTCTCCCCAAACATGCTAATGCCTGAGCACACATTCTGTGTACGCACTCTGTGCCAAGGCGTTACACTGAACATGAAACTCCCTTCTCCCAGCTGGTGGGACTTGTTGGGCTGAAGAGCTGCAGAGTCCTGTGGGAGAGGCGTTCCTCCAGGGAGCCAGAACAGAAGGAAAAAGCATAAGGGCAATACGTTCGGGAAATACGGATTTAGAACTTCTTCCACATAATTCCAAGTGAACCATTACAGGCAGACTTACTAAATTATTATCCTAAACATTGAGATGGTTAAAGATGGAATATTTGTGTTAATTATTTTCCCATTAAAAAACTATCTGAAATTAATTGATACTTCATGGTACCTCAATATTACATCTATACATACATAGTACAACTAAGTATAAGTTCACTTATCTGTTATCATCACCTTTATGCTAGCATAAATCCTTAATATTCTTTCAGTATAACAAAGGAGTGTTCTAGTAAGCTGGTAAACGAAGTAAGTCAATTTACTAGTGCTTTTCTACAGCCAGTATTTTAGGTAAAAGCGTTTTCATCAATTTAATAAGAACTAGGACGCGTGCCTCCTCAGGGTTCATGCATTTTCATGCTTGCAATGCCTGCCTCCCTGTTGTCATATGCAGAAGCAAGCCCTGGACTATGTGTGTGTGTTGGCTGCTTGAATGAGCACTGAAAATTCAAGTTCGCTTTTGTTTGCTTAGGAACCTGATGTTGATTTTTAAAGTGAATGTGAGGGCCTCTGTTCTCTACTTTGAAAGCCACTACAGGTTGTCACTGGGCAAGCTGAAAGCTTTTTTGAGGCCATTAATCTATGATGGCAGAGATCAGAGGCTTTTTTTTTTTTTTTAAAATGAAAGCATTGTTCACATAATTGTGGAAGTAGTGAGAATGTGATTTTGTCTCTCTAAACAGGCAGAATGGGCATAAGCAGCTCTCAGTAGACCTGAAGTAACTGTAAGCTCTCTATGTATCTTCATGAGCTACAGCTCTTTGGTCCAGGGGAGCTGGAAAGCTGCAGTCTGCTTGTGGGCTTGTGGTTGCAGGAAAATTTGCGTTTTTTCGTATACTGATACAATTTTCTCTTTGTAACTTCCAGGAGAGCACTATAAACATCTCTTCTTTCCTGTTTAAGTCACTTTGAAAATAACCAAGAGGCTATTTTATTTCAGAATAAAAGCTTTCACATAGCAAGTTCTAATATAGATAAACTGCAGGTTATGCCAGGATCTCTTCTCTGCTATGCGTGGCTGCAGAGGTGCTTGGGATCCCCGCCGAGCTCTATGCCAGTGCTGCTCCATCCACAGCACAGCTGACTTTCAGAGCCTTGGCCTCAAGCTTTCCAAAAGGTTCTCTGAAGTGTTCTGGGTGAGGGCAATGGACATTTCTTTGCATAAATTTTGAGAAATATTTTGTACTTTGACTCCCACAGCAGAAAAGGGTTTGGCTCCCACTGGTCAGGGAGAAATGGTGTCATACTCGCAGCCTTTGGGTCCGCAGCTCTGTGAAGCAGACCCAAAGGCCCAGTGATCTGAGAAAACTGCATATATGTATATATAAGTATGATTTTTCAATTTTTTTTTCCTCTGAAATGGTGCAGACTGGCCTACCAATACTTTTTACAGCACTCAAAATGCTAGATGCTGGTAGGGAGCAGCTAGAACATTTTAAAGTTGAAAACAATGTTTGATTGTCTAATTTCTGAAGCACATTCACTGTTTATGTATTCAAATATTTGAAGACAATGACAGGCAGAGAGAGAGCCATCTATGGTGTTTTCCTTAAGGTGTTCACAGAGCTTTAAACTACTGACTGAAATATTAACATGATACATTCAGGATACGTTGGTTCTCTGTGTACACTGACCAAGTGTCATGACTACTTCATGCGAGTACTAAATGTCAGCAGCTGGCAGATTGGAGAGACACCTACTCTGTCCTAAGAGGCTTTATGTTACTTTCTTGTACATAGGGCAAAATTAAAAGACAGCTAAGCCAGACTAACACCTCACTCCTATCAAAAAGCAACATCCCACTTCCTATTCCACCCAGTGCACACACATCTCTTGGTGGTGCTGGCTGCCCATTCCCCCCTCTGTCCTTTGTGCTGGCTCCAGCACTACTTGATTCCTTCTCTGAGCCACTTCCAACTGGCAAGAGAAAAAGAAACAAGTGAATAGTTCTCTGTGAATGTAACAAGCTGCATTGGCTTGGCGCAGGCTTCACCAAGCATCACTGAAGTACTAAGAAGCAGGAGGAGATTGTGTTTGTGGAGGCAGGGGGATCTCCCCATTGCTGACACCTGGCCTCTAGATCACTGCAAGCTGTAATAGGTGGCTTGGGTGGCCAAACCCTGGGGGTTTGTGTGTTGTCCACAGTGCAAAGCAGATGAAGGGCTGAAACGTGCTCATGCTTGTACTGCAGAAAACGTACAACGCACAGTGCCCGCAGTGTTGGTGCACCTGTTCTTCTCTTCAAATGGCTTTTCTTTCTCCTAAAAACTTGTCAGTATACAGTTTTTACTCTGCTGAAAAGAGAATACAACACTGAAAAGGAGAAAACAGGACAACATCTAATTGTAATGCCCCAATCTGACTTTCAGAATTTTCTGCATGTGCCGATGATTTGGCAATTAGCAGGGGTAAGTGAAAAGATACCTTTTTTCCTTCATTTTTCTGTCAGATGTTTGGATACTCAGTATCTTATTTGATGATAACCCTTAAGATCTTTTATAAGCAATTGTATCCTTGTTTTCTTATTTGCCTTGGATGCCTATATGGTGATTATGGCTGGTTAGTCTTAAGGCAGATCTTGAGAAAAGAGGTTTACAAGGAAAATCCCTTTTATGTTTCAGGTTTTTTCTTTGGGGACTAAGCTTTTCCTGGCTTTGTCCTTTTACAGTGTGAACCCCGTTACACGGTTCCTGATGTTTTTCAAGTATTGCATTCTGTTTCTTGATTTCCAGCCTTTAGGAAAAAAAGCTTGCTTGATTTATATAGAGTTTTGCTTCTCTGTGTTGCTGAGGACATGTGTGTCTCAGACAATTACAGAGCTTGTTAAAATAAAGAATTTCAGTTGTGTTAATCAAAGAGTAGGAGCAGCTTATGTTTGTGAAAAGATTTCCATGATTATAGCTTAACAATCTTTGTGAACAAACCTAAACTTAAAAAGGTTTAAAATGATTGTGAGACTATAGGTTATGGATATGAAATTTCTCTGAATGTTGTTTCTGCTGAGACTCGTGATAAAAGATAATTAACTCGTGACTTGTGATAATTTTTTTTATTTTCAACATAGTGTTAACCAAGAAATGTTAACACTTACGGGGAAGCAACCCTTAACACCATGAGAACTAAACTCAGATAGGTACTTAGAGAAATGAAGGGCTTTGTATTTGAGGCCTTTACTTAGTCAAGCTTTATTTGATAGCAGTGATTTGACAACTTGCATCCCCCCTAGTGTGAAGTCCTAAAGCTGTAGATAGAAAATTTAACAGCAATGACTTCTCAAACAGCTAATATTGGAGGTATTATTGATGAAACATAGGTCTGAGATTGGCCCATGCAGTCTAGAATAGACTACTTTCAAGAAATGTGACATTCTTGATCTTGCCACATCCTGTGGCAAGTGGTTAAAGTTTGGCAAAGAGAGGACCCATGACAGTTCCCCATGTACTAAATGGGGCTCCAACGCTTCCTTCTGCCAGCTCTTCGTGTGCTTTAAATAAGCTGGCAGAGGGTGCCTTGTGTCTTGTTAGATGCTTATCAAACCTGAAGCACGATGAGACCTTTTGTCAGGCAGTTCATATGGACATTCCTGTAACAATAATAATGTAATAAATAATAATAAAATCCTGTCCCATGTCCTGAAATCCATACATGCCTCTAGAAAATGAGAGCCTTAAAAATCATTCACCTAGAGAAATGAGAACACAATGCTAATCACATCAAAACAATCTGAAATCCAGTGTTGCTTTCATTATCCTAAAGTCAGCAATATGCTACCCTCATTGTTCCTTTGTATAATGGAATTTATTGAGGCTATTCATCCTTCACACACACTGCAGAAGTGCACTTTGTAAAGCTGAGAAAGCTGTAGAGTTAATAGTGTAATAATTCAGCAAGAAAAACTGATTTGCAAGTGACCCATGTATCAGGCTGTCAATGGTGCTTAAAGGTAGTTCATAAATTCTTTACAAAGAAAGGTGTGGGCTTTGGGGACCAGCCTTTTTTATAAATAAAATGGCCTTGTAAGAGTTGGTCACAGGAGCTTAATGGAGAATGTTATTCTTGCATGTAATTTACATGCCACCAGAGGAGAGGAGGGAAGGAAAACAACATTTTGTGTTCAAGAGCTAACACAAACCCATTACATCTCCAAGGACCAAGCAGTTTTACTTGAACGTAGGCTGTGTCGGAGATGCTGCAATACACCTTCTACCCCCTACCAGTCAGTTCCCAGGGGATCTTGAGCAATCAGTTTTTCAGGGTCATTGTTCTTTAGGTCACACTCAGGCATATAGCTGCCACCTGGATGTGACATAAGGCCATAATTTTTCTGTTTGTGAGGACCTTGTTAGGCCAGTAGTGCTAAAATAAAGCTGTCTCTCTGCCTGCTAATACCATGTTCAAATAAAAAGTGATCTGGAAACTAGAATTTGCCTGAACAAAAATTATCTGTAAATGGTTATGTTTGCTGTGCCATCTCTAGACACTTACTATAAAGCAGGTTATGCTCTAGCAGTCAGATAGCTGGATGAGAAATAGAAGAGGATTTTATTTTTATCAGCCAGTCATTGAATGATCAATATGATTGTTTTGCTGCTATATCTTTCTTTCTTGGGAAGGGTCTGGCAGCAACTGTTACCCTTGCATTTCCCTGACTGTGGGGGCTTTGCCTGTGAGTGCTATGTGTTGACTGAGGAGGTCTGAAATGACTGTGCTCTGCTGTCATGGGGTGGCTCTGCAGAGCCCTGGCCAGTGACAAAGTTACACAGAATTGGACCTGGCTGAAAACTCAAGATCCCGGTTACTCTGCAGGGATGAACAGCATAAATTTTGCACCAGCTGTATATGCGCAACCAGGTGTGGCATATTAAAAGCAGTACTTACTGTTTCTGTAGAAATTAAAGGCAAGGGTAGGTTCAAGTATTTAAGAATTATTTGACAAAAACACGTTTGTATAGGTTTATATCCCTCCTATGTGTAGAATGGATACAGCAGCTCAATAATTGCTGAAGTTATTGGTTACTACAATAGCCCATTAGTCTGGAATGTCCCATCAAGTCAATCAGTAACTCACATGATTTCAGACAAAACCACCCTGTGGTAGGTTTATACACACTTCAGCAGATTTGGGATGTGTGGATGGAAGCTTTTTTAGTAATTTGAAAGCTGATTTCTATATAATGAAAACATAAATCAGAGGTATGCACTCAAGCAATCTTCAGATTGCTCAACTGAATTTCTGCACGGGATACTGAATTTTTACAATACATTTCATAACGCTTCCTATTAGGTTTATAGAAAGCTTATAGAAAGTTATAGAAATAGGAGCTAATGAACGAGGTATATATGTACGAATTAGAGCTTGAAGTCATTCTCAAGAAATTTATTGAAGGGTCTACTGGAAGAAATTATAACTTGTGACACATGGAAAGTCAAATCACATCAGATGTCAGCAGCAATCATACAGGAGTCCAAGAAATTGATTTTCTTTAAAAGGATTTTTATAATTACCCTTTAGAAAATGAGTGTAATGACAGGGTACAGAAAATACATGTCTGTTTAAAACAAACAGAAGGCAATAGAAGGCTCTGTTTTATAACCTGTTTTTATCATCTCTTTATCCTCCACAGTACTGGGAAGTTAAGATTAAAAAAATAGTTTCACAAGATGGTCTCTAGCTGAAAGTGTGGTATTAGCCACCAAAACTTCCTTATGGGCACTTTCAAGGATAACAATTAAATGTTTTGCCTTACTGAAAAGATAACGTAAGGTGCTATGACAAACAGCTAAGCTGCTGCACTCAGTAATGTAACTGAAAGTGTCTGTACATGACTGATGTATTTGAGAAGAAACTGAAACTTGTATTAACCCCATTAGAAATACTATAATTATGTTTTACCTATGTTCCTCACTGGCCATACTACTGTTCCCAGGAAGAAAAGCCTGTGTTCTCACTACTGACCTTCCAAGCTTACTGAAAGAATGATTATGGAGTCAGTGAATGTTAAAGTTTATTGTATTAATAGAAAGTCAGAATCATAGGTCTTCCTCAAGCAAATGTACTTGAAAGCATGGAATATCTTTTGTCTTTATAAAAAGCTGAGTAAAAATGGAATATAGATCGATTACAGAAGTTACCAAGCAAGGCAGTCATGGGTGGATTTACATTTGTACTCTGAGGTATGGATGCTGTAAGTGTTACTCTTTAGCTGTGCTCATTCAGTTCAGCCCTTGAGTAAATCTAGGAGCAATTTATTAAGGTAGCTAGTTTGGGGGG
>JAOXJM010000002.1:5973999-5984676 GCA_026413425.1 Tringa solitaria | reverse complement strand
CAGTCCTGGTTTGCTGAGAAAATTACAAAGAAATATTTTTCCAGTGAAGATGAAACGCTGTTTGGGTTGGGAGCAGTTTAACAATTGAATTTGAAAAACTAATCATTAACATAGCCCCACAGAACTAGAATGCTATTCAGTAGAGACCTTCAAGAAAACCTTTGGTTTTTTTCTTTGGCAAGACAAAAGAGCAAGGGAGCGTGGGTTGCCTGACAGGGGGAGGCTGAGAGCCCTGGACTAAGCCTGGCCCTGCCTGCCTCCCTGCTCTGGACTGGCAACAGCACCAAGGGCCGGGAGGTTGTATGAGCAGTGTAGCTGTATTTTCCCCTTTTTTTCAAGAGGAGTTTATCATGTTCTAAGACATGCTCATATAGGAAATATTTTTTACATTTGCACTGATATTTTTAGTGGATTTCAGTGCTTGGTGTGGGGCTAAAACCACCAATACAAAAAGTCCTAAGTCCTGTAGGTTTGATGGAAGATCTTCTGTCCTGCTGTTCCTCCTGGCAGAGTACAACCTCAAATATTTGTGGGTGGGAGAAGGGGCTTGTCCCTGCTTTTGCATGGGGGAGAATGTTTTTACCATACTGTTTTGCAAGCACTTTTAAAAAATATTATATGCATATGCGTATGCCTGTGTATATGTGCATGTATGTTTATATTTCTGTGTGAGCCCTTGTGATCTTTTTGGAGTGTTACTCTCGTGCTGGAGTTGAGCTCTGTGTGGCTTCCCAGCTTTGTAAGTGCTTGTCTGAGGATCTCAAGGTTGCTTTCTTGGTTGTTTGGTGGTTTCTTACCCCTCTGAAGGGCCTGGCTCTTACGGAGAGGACACAGCTCCTTTGTGGGAACACCTGGGTGAACAGAGTCTGGTCTGTGCTGGGGAGGGAGGCCATCCCAGGAGGCAGACTGGTTCTGCTGTGTGCTGGAGAGGGGCAGGGAGAGACTTTTGCCTTCCCTGACATACTCTGCCAGATCTCAAATTTGGCTTTGGACTCATCAGACCTTCATGTTACTTTCCTTGTGAAAATGTGGGGGTTTAGATCTTTGATACTAAAAGAAGCTTTAGCAGAGGATTTCTCTTGTTACCTCAATCCCGTACGCCTGCCATGCTGCACAAGTAGGATTTAGCTCAGAGCACGTGCTTGATAGGGACCTGGTGAATACCTGGGAGTCAAGGAAGGTAAGAGAGTGCTCTCAGGTCTAAAATGGGACTTAGTGTTGGAGTAAGATAGAAGTTACAGTAGATTGTGAATTGTAACCTGCTAAGCTAAAGAGTTGTAACCACAGAGGGTCATACTGAACAAACTTAGAAATATTGTAAGCACCAGTAAAAATCAACACCATGGAAGATGCCAAGGAGGACAGGTACATATCTCCTAGTTACTACAGGGGTGCAATATGCAACCCTGAAACTACATCCACTTACACTACAGAAGGCCATAGAGTCTGTCAAGGGAGTTTTTTTGGCAAAGGGAGTATCAGAATAAAGGTTTCCATGAAGTTGGGGTGGGATTTTTTTGTTCTTTTGTTTAGGGTTTGTGCTTTGCCATTTTTTTGAGAGAGTGGCATGCTGTAGCACCCATGAATAGACTTAATCGCAGAAATCTCCTTTTTTCACCAAGAAATGTTACCAACAAAAAGTACATCTCTAAGAGGCAAAAAAAAGGCATGTCTACAAAAGGAAATTATGTATAATAAACCCACTTGCTGTTTGGTTGAATGAAACAAAACACAGTCCGTTTGTGAACTTTGAGATGATTCATAGCACTGCTTCAGAGTAAAATGTCACAAATTAAATTGCATTTGGCATGCTGGTTGTACTCTAATTTCTTTAAAAATATAATTGGTTTTAAAAGATTCAATGGAGAAGCAATGGCTTACGTGGGATTCTCCCTCTCAGGCTGGCTGAATAATGGGTATTTTGCCCCACTGGAAAACCTAAAAGCTGGGATTGGGAGGGAAGGGGTGTTGAAAGTGAGAAGAAAGGAGGGAGTGATTGAGATGAAGCCAACATAACATGAGATTTGTATTGCTGGAATAGGAGAAATGAGGAATGTTAATTTGATGTCAATTTTTTAATCATTTTACCTTTTCAAATTCTGTTTCTGTTTTCTCTCAACAAACAAGTTAACACTTCTGAAGATATATTTGGGTTTTGAATAATCAAAATATTTCACTATTTTTTTCCTCCTCCTTTTCTGGGGGACTGAAAAATCCACCTGAATTAGGAAGCCTCCTTATAGGTATGATGTAAACTGACTTAAAAGATTACAGCTTCTAATAAAAACTAAACATCAATAGCCTGAACTACTAGAAGTTTTCTTTGTACTAGTTTCAAGGCTTTGTTCCATTTCTCTGTCTAGTGAGGACACCATTCATTGAATCGCAGGACAAATGCTAAGCTGACCAGAAAATACAGGTGTCCTCCAAGAAAAGAGTAACTTTTTCAATAACAAATTGACTCAAAAATTTATTATAAAGCCAAAAGATATTACTGAGTTATGAACTTGAGTTAAAGCACATTGCAATGTAGTTTGGCTTTAAATAGGTGGCAATATGTATCCATTACTCTGTTCAATATGCTAATGGAAAACAAGGTTAGAATAATAAAGCATCTAATGAACAAAAAACCTTGAGAAATAGTATCTGATCTATGTTTAGCTTTCTTAATTACAGGATAGCAGCAGTGAAATGCAGGCTGTCATCAGATAGCATTTCATTTAGCAGAAAGCTGAGAACTGGGAAACCTATAGCTCTAGAATTTTATGCCAGAGTTTGCAGAAGTAAACAAAACAAAATACTGCATATGAGGCCTGAGGTCACAGGAGTTGTATTGTCCACCTGTAACAGCAGTCTGTACTAGATAAATGTGCAGTAATGAAGAATAATAATTCATAATACTAACATTTCCCAAAGATTGATGAGATGTAGCACATGGTGTTCCAACAAGATCATCACAGGAATGACCACAGTGGATTGAGACAGGTGATGTCCACAACGTGATGCTGTCAGAATGAGCTGATGTATCATGTGTGTTGTCTCGCAGTCAACACGTGGGTGGCCCAGAGCAAATGTCTATCAACAATGAAAAAAGACTTTAGGAAAGTCCAGGGAAAATCAGCCTAGCCAAGTGACAGGGTAAATGAGGATGTTAGAAATAAGGCAATAACCTTAAAAAAAATTAAAGTACTAGAAAACAGAGAAAAAGAGAGGATGATAAACTAACCTAATTTAGGTTTTGCTTTGAGAGCAGGTTGAACTAGATGATGTGCAGTGGTCTCTTCCTACCTAGAGTTTTCTTCATCTCTATAAAATGCAAGTATAGTGTAGCAGGCCAAAAACCCAAACAAACAAACAGCAACAACAACAAAATAAACAAAACCCCCAAACACTTGAAAATGGTATAAAAAAAAACAACTACCCGAACAGGAATATACAGCCTAACATAAAGGCATGGGAGAAACCTTTTTTTTATACATCGCCTCTACGGAGAAGATTAGGGAGATAGCCGTGCTGGAAGCGTATTTAAAGGGATCAAGTAAGGTGGTAGTCCACAAAGAGAAATTGTGGTCAATGAGATTGCCACACAAATGCTAAGAGTATGTGATAAGAAATTACCAGGAGCAGATGCTATCCCCCAGAATTTCTGAAGGATTTCTCCAGTGAAACTGCTGCCTTTGTACCTGACAATGGGGAGGGTTGCGTCACATTTTTATAAGGATTCCAGAGGAAAGTCAGAGCACTAATGGGATGAGTCTAATGCCTGTTGTGGGGGAAAAAAAGTAGAAACCATAATAAGAGACAGAATGAACAGACACAGAGATGAATACGGTATTTTGGGAAGAAGTCAGCACAGTTCTGAAGGAAACTCGACCTTCACAAATCCATTGCAGTTCTCTGAAGTAGTAGCTAAGCAGGTGGATAAGATAAAGCCTGCTGATATATAATCAATTTGGACTTTCAAAAATGCATTTGACAAGGTCCCTTGCTCGTATTTTTAAAGAAACTTAGCCACTGTGTATTTGCTGAAGGAATGACCAGTCAGGGATCAAAATAAATGGTCAGGAGATAAACAGTGTGATGACAAAGTCTACTTATGAGATCAAGTTATTCAAGATAATAATGAGGAGGACATGAATGCAAACATAAAATACAGGGTGACTGGGTGATAAAGTGTTGTGATTCTGCTGCTTTTTTACTTAGTGGAAAGAAAGGTTCAACCCAGTAACAGCAGAGCTATGTAAGATGGTTTTGTGCTGTTCTTTCCTGTGCCTATTAATGCTGCAAATGGAGTTTAGAGAGAAAACGTATTAATTTTCTTTTCTCAGAATGAAGCTTTCTTTTTCTTGCATAATAGTGATGCAAGCCTGACTTCCCCTGTCATTTAAAACAGGGAATGACCTTTTTGTGCTCTGAGGTGTATGGGTACCTCTTGTATTGTTTGATTTCTCCTTGAAGCAGAATAGTGAAGAACATGGCTGCAGCTGAGACATACTGAACCTGCGGAACCTGCAAGTTCATGATTCCACCGTGGGAAGGAAGCAAATGTGTCATCTGTTTATGTCGTTCTTTTTATGTCCTTGAACCAAAGCACAGTCTCAGTGTGTAGAATGGTAGCTGTGCAGTGTACATAGACACAGAGCTTTCACAGCTGAATTCTGTTGCTGTAAGGGAAAGGATTTCTTAAACTATCTGTAAGTTTTTGACAAATTTGGGCTTGTGTCTCTAGTGCCCGCACAGGTTACTGCTGCTTAGCTCATTTTTTCTGTCTCAGTGCTTTGGTCCAACCACTTCTCTTGGTGTTTTTATTGTGTTAGTGTGAGTTATATTTTTTGCCTCATTTTAATGATACCATTCTCTCACATATGAAGAGATGATTCCTAAGTGGGATAAAACTTTTGTGCCAGCCTCCACCTACATGTTCAATTTTGAAGATGCACCTTTGTCCCCTCTGCCCTACTACTCCTCGCTCTCAGGAGGAGCTGCTCTTTATGTGTCCTTGATGGTGGCCATAAAACAATATGACCATGAGCCTGCTGAAGCTGTGGGGGTGTTGTCTGCAGTTCTGGGTATCAGTACAGTGTTGTATTGTACTTCTCTGTTGGTCTGTTTCTGTCTGTTGTCTCATACCTTATACCAGTTCTTTATACCAGATTTTAAAGGGAGAGGTCTAGAGATCGCAAAGATCAGATTTTAAAGGGTTTTTTTAGTCTTTGTTTGCGTAGCACCTGGTGATAAAGAGAAGGGTATTGTAATGGTCATAGTATGGCCCAAATCCCATGGACATTGCAGGGAATGTTGCCTGGGGATTTAGCTGTTTAACTGATAGTGCTTCCCTAGCTGTTTTCAATTGTGCTTAGTTAAATGTAACTTGTTAACTGAAGTAATGAGGTAAATGCTTAATGAGATTGAAATGGGTAATAAACTGTCCCCAAAAAGAAACTTGGAAAGGGTTGAGAAAAAAACAACCCTCCAGCCAGCATGAAAGACTGCACTGGGCAGTCTGAGATACAGCAAGTACAGACATCTCATCTAGCCTGAACGCGAACATGGGAATGCATCAAAACCATGTAATAGCAAATAGTGAAACCACATGCAACTGAAACACCCTTACACTAGTAGTTTTCTGGATCAGGAAGTGTTGTCTCCTGCCATGTACTATCATTGTATGAAGCAGACATCTGCCACTGGGCAAACTGTAGCTGTGGGGGTTTTGGCTACTGAGATACTATGAAAATGCCATCTGGGAAGCACGAAATTAGATGTCTTTGCCAAGTTATTATTAGAGTAACTCTATTAAAACAGTATCAGTATCAGTTTTTTGCCTTTTGGTACTATTTACGTTGAGCTGGCCTTATTACCTCCATAAATCTTGTTATACTTAGAAGAGTACAGAAAATGCCTGGAGGATTGGGTATGACCTATGCTATTTACCAAGATGTTTATCTTCAAAATCTGGTACAGTGGAACAATCCAGGATTTATTCTGACAGACTCATGCCCACATCAGTCTGGACGTACTAACGTTTGGAGAAGGGAATGGACAGTAGGAAGCAGAGTATCTGTCATTCTGTGCATAGATATGATCCTGTTTGCTATTCTGTGGCATCAGATGGTTTCCTGAGATTTCTGTAGCAGAAATATTTCCAGGGAAGCTGGAGGTTTTGTTGTACTACTGTCTGAGAATTCAGAGTCATTTCAATGTGCAAAGTTGACAACCATCAATAATCAGCAAACACTGATCATTATACTGGTTACTATGTATAAACCATCTGATGAAACATTGAATGGGATAAAATTATTGTTTCTAGCTAGATCTTAATTTTGGAGCAGAGAAAGTAAATGCATGTGCAAAAACCGTGAAGACTGTTTGTAGTAACCAGTGCATGGTTGAGTCTCATTTAAGACACCGGTTGCTGTGTCACTGTGGGCTGTAACCCAGTGAAACAATCCAGCCTGGAGAGAGGGGAATAGCTTTTCCTCTTCACTGTCCAGAAGGTAACCACAAATAAAATGGCAGTATCTTTTTAAATGTTGATGGTTAGAAGGTTTTAAAATCTCTGGTATGGATTTTTCCTGACCTCTTTTGGAATGACTTGCTTGTGAACTATATTAACTATCCCAAGGAGCTCATGACTTGCCTAATGAAATTCTTTATTAAACCATAACTCTTACGGATGTGCATGGAACGTTGGGAGCTTCTCTGCCTGGGCAGGTCTTAGGAATTTTCTGAGAGACCACTGAATATGCTGTGGATTCCTCAGTACCAAGCAGCAGAGTCCCTGGTAGCAGAGGGAACTACCAGATTTTCTCTAGAAGGCCTATAAATGATTTACAACTGCAAGTTTCTTTTTAAACAGTGCATCAAACAAAGTCATTCTTTAGTTTTGGGTGTCTCTGCTTTTGGAAGAATTTACTGGTTGCATTTAAACAGCTGTTTTGGTCACCATCCCACTCCCCTTCCCCCGAGTTTTTCAGTTGCCCGCTACTGGGTCAGTGAGAACAGGGAGGTAGAAGGGTTTGTTTTCAAAATTGTCTAAATTGTGTAGTGCCAGGAATAGCTAAAAATGTCAAAGCAAAGACAAGCTAATTATTAAAAATTTTTTTATAAAAGCAACTAGATTTAATTATCTTTCAATTGTTAACTGACTAATCCAGAGAAAGACAAACCTCAAATTCCATTAAATTTTAAAACAAATTAAAAATTAATTTTATATTTAGAAATACAAAGTTACAATAATTCTCTGTAATGATTTATGAAAGTAGTTCAGGATAACATTCTGGCTCTCACCAATGCAAGTTCTGCGTGTGTAGGAGGGTTCACCATCAAAATTTTGCAATTGAAATTGATTTTGTAGTAAAGAGAATGTCTTTATTAGTAGTTTAACCCATATAAAGGGAAATTAAGCAAGTGATGAAATGTGTTAATATTTAAAGAACATCATACTGGTGAGCTAAGGCTTATAGTATTATAACATGGATAGATTAAATACGTTGAAAGGACATGTATTATGGAAGTTTTTTCACAAGCGATGAAAATTAAGAGCAACACTTTAAATTCTAAAATGTCAAAGAGTGGTTGTGTTGAACAGAGGTAGATAAATAATCAAGATCATTGGCAAGATTTAGTAATCATATTTAGGAAAATATTATTGTATAACTTAATGTGAATTCAGTGAAAATAATTTTGTTTCCTAACATCACAACTCAACTCTACCTAGAAATTCTAGACAAAACAATCAGAATGAAAACTGGTAACATTTATATACTATACTTGAAATTAGTTAATTGCTTTTAAGGAGAAAACAAATCCCTCAAAGCTTCTCTTCATAATACTTACAAAAGCATATGAGACATATGCTTGTCTATAAGCATATGAGACTGTTCCAAGACTAACTGCTACTTACAGATCAGGGCTGTGCATGTACACGTGCCCTACTGAGTGTTGTTGCAGTGACTGTATGAATAAAAAATTGAGGGTACATTGAGGACATGACAGTTTTTAAAATACCGCTGTGTAATCTCCATAGAACTTTAAGAGAAGTTGTTGAGAGGGATTAAAACACTTTGACAGAGTAATGTGTATGATTTTCAGATTGAAAGTACTGGAAAGAAACAACCACACAGTGTCATTAGGATACAGTGAAGTGTTTATACAATTTATTGAGTTAGTCTCTCTTTCCATCTGTATTTCCATTTCTGGTTAAACTAAAGGTTGCCTGAGCTGAACCACATGAACTACCCTTTCCTAATGTTACAAAAACATGTAACATACTGAAATTTTCATTAGAATGTCTTATGAAACTGAACTCTTACACAGATTGTACTGTTTACTACTTGACTGTTCTTTTGGGATTGTCTGTTTTTATGGGAGGTAGAAAAAGAAAGTGAAAGAGAGAAATTGAAATTTTACAATTGTTTCTCACATATCTATTGCAAAAAGAGGGTGTAGAGTGAGAGAAGGAAGGTTGAGAGGAGTAGCTTTGGGCTCCTGTCCATGAACTCAGCAAGTTTCCTGTCTTAGAATGACCTTAGAATCCTGTC
Source organism: Tringa solitaria (assembly GCA_026413425.1). Taxonomy (NCBI): domain Eukaryota; kingdom Metazoa; phylum Chordata; class Aves; order Charadriiformes; family Scolopacidae; genus Tringa; species Tringa solitaria. The sequence goes on along the minus strand of JAOXJM010000002.1, from coordinate 5,976,133 downwards.
CATAAAGGATTTGCAGTGGAGATGGTTGACCTTTTAGTACTTCAGGATGACTTCGAAGTTAACTGTATTTACCACTGTAGATGTAGATGACAAAAAAGGTTGTCAAAGGTAAGTCACATATAGCAATCCAGTGTAAGCCTGGGAAGGGAGAATAACACAAGAAAATGAAGTATTCACAGCACAGTTTTAAGATGAATTCAAATTTTTATTAGTTTACTATGCTACGTTATCACTCCAGAGAAAAAATTAAGGATGATACTTGAAAGCTTGTGTCATTCACTCATAGGTGGAATATTTCTGTGTGTAAAAATATACAGCACATTCAAAACTGGTGAGGCAAAGCATTCTGAAGTATATAGGAAACACTGAATGGGTTGGAACAAATTAAGGCAAGGAATTACCATCCATTTTAATGCTCGTCCATGATTAGGGAACATTTTAATGAGTCTTAAAGTGTCTTTTCGCTTTTCTGAAGTGTACACATAGTACACTACGCTGATGCAGTAGGCATTTGTAGCTTCATTTGCCATGCTCAGGAAGGCAGTTATGATTTCAGTGTTAGTTTATGTGAAGACTAAATGCAACATGAAGTGTTTCACTGTTCAACCTTCGGCATCTTGCTGGATGCCTAAATCAGCTGTCTGTCTGCAAAGCTAACCTGAGTTGAGAGCAGTGAAACATCAAAGTATCCCTCACAGTTACTTGGAGATGGTGGTTTCTTCAGGGAAGAGCATGATTCCATTAAATGGCAGCTCAGGAAAGCATGAGTGGATTTCTAGGTACTGCAGATGCAGTTAAACTTTGCTATCTTGTGGATGATGGGCTAGAGCCAGACTGTGATTGCCACGGATGGCACTGAATCAACAGTTACTCTGCCTGGTAAGAATTCAATCCAGTTCTTGATTTTAGGAAGAATCTTAAGAAATCTTAACCCCACTTTGCATAGGTAGCTTCTACATTAATGAACTCTAATATTATTATTAGGAATTGACATCTCAGTGATATTTAAAATAGTTTAGATTTAGCAGTTTGTCTATTTCTGATGATTAAATGCTGTTGGCACAGAAATATGAATTTATGAGATAAGATACCAATGTTCTCAATGTTCTAGCAAGCTCATAACTTGAAGGCCAAATTCTGAATTATATTTTAAACAAGTAGGAAGATTTTTCTGTGGAATCTTTCAACACTAAGTACTGATTTTTCTCCATTTTGCTAGGTCCTTATGGAGGTTTGAATTATATAATCTTTTAGAGCAGGTGGTTATGGACAGTCCTTTCTTACTTTTGATGATATCTTGCTATCTGTGAGGCATAAATGTTGGTTTATGTTTTCTAAATTACCTTAGAGTGGGAACTATCCTGATGGTCTGACATTAAGAATTTTTTTTGTCTATAAGAGAGTATTAGAGTATTTCTCTGACAGATGAAATAAGTCACTTGTAAGAAGTAAGTAGGCATGTCTGAATCAATGAGGAGAGATAAATGTGTTCATTAGCTGCTAATATTTTGATGAAACCTGAAATCTAGATATACCACAGATCTGAGCAAGTAGGGAATTTCTTAGGCCCAGGCATTCCTTTTAGTATGTTATTTTTACAGTGAACTGCACTGAGGAGATGTTCCAGTCCCAGATGTAATCAATATTTTTACAGACCTTTTTATTGGACAATCCAGTCTTTGACTGCTCTTGATGACTTTAATAATTGTGTGATTCAGTTGTCTCTGCCCATTTTCTGCCTGTCAGGTAAGCTGCACTCAACTTCAGAGAGGTTTCACTTTTTCCCTGTTGTAATTCTTGTTCTTTATTGAAATTGGTTCACTAATACAGATATATAAGGTGTCAAAATAGAAACTTTACGTAGCAGAAAGGGAGAGGAAGAGATTAATTTCTGCTTATATTATAAAATAATTGGAACTTTATAGGGCAAGCTTTTTTTTGGAAAGTAATAAAGATGATTCATATAGTTGATAAAAATCTGTCACTCAGGGTGCAGGAAAAATTGCAGTAAATTTGGATTATAATATTTAGAGCACATTCCATTTCAGATCATACTTAAAACACTGACAGTTCCTAAAAACTGAGCACCCAGAGTGGTGTGAGGGCTGGCCGGGGGCCAGGCCAGGCAGTGGGC
>JAOXJM010000002.1:5932350-5946582 GCA_026413425.1 Tringa solitaria | reverse complement strand
CACATCTACTTTAAATTCTCAGAAAGCATATTTTCTTAAAATTAATAACATTTTGAGTATCAAAGAAGATGACAAAAATAAATGATCTGAATGCTTATGATATTTCTACAAATACTAGCAGAGAGATCCCACTGTACTGGTTCTCAGAATGTATAAAAATGGCTTTTTTGGTATTTTGTTCTCTCATAGAGTGTTTCAAGGAAAAGCCAGAGGGGAATATGTATCTTTTTGATGCAGGGATGAATGCTCTTTTTGAAAGAGAATAGAACTCAGTTAATTTCAATATTCCATATTCAGTATTTCAACTCTTTTAATGTTTTTATATAAGCTTGAGGTTTCTGGGATTTTATCCTATTATTTTCATTAAAAAAATCGGTTAATTTAACTGAGGAGCCCACCCTATTGTTTCATGTAATTTCTCATGAAATTTTAATGGAAAAAAGCAGCACTCTGTCCCAGTTCTTCGTGTTCTTCTCCATTGTGGCTACTGTGCATAGTAGGAACGGTTAAATACCTACTTGAGCTGGGGTGAATACTGATCTGCAGGAAGCAGTGGAAGCATTTACTGTTTTTACAGCAGTAGTACTAGGAAGCACCCTGCTCCTTTTAGGGCCCACTGTGTTTGACCCAATAGCAACCTAAACATTTTTTCAGAAGAGGCAGCTTGAGACTTTTTAGCAACAGGGGTTAAATTGAATTTTGTCAGTTCAAGGGTGGTGGTGGTTGTGGGAAAGTATAACCTGGTTCATTCCCAGTGCTGTTAGCTATGAAGTTCAGTTTTATAGCACCAACCAGTCCTCTGCTGTCTGCACCAGCCTGGTTAAACGTGTGGGTGGCAAAGGCCATCAGAGTGGGCAATGTCCGTGTTCTCTCCTGCACCTTCTCAGCTTTTGCACTGAGCACTGACAGGGGACTGAAGAAAAAGTAAGTCTGTGTTGGTCCAGCAGTTGTCAGGGTATCTAAAATCTGGAGATACACAAAGCACAGCCTTGGTAAAGAAAGGTTAATTGGAGTGGAGAAGGACTGTGCAGGGGGAATAAGAAGAATCAAAAAGGGTTGGTTTTTCCCCACTAAAAGTAACCACTAAAATCTGGTGTGAATATCAACTGTGGAAGACCTTAATGGTTATTCATGCCTAAATAAAGAGCATCTCTTTGTGGACAGAGTGCCTCTCGATTTTAACAAAAATGCATAGGAAAAAATTAAAATCACAGTTAAACTGAAATACAAATCTACTCTAAACTTAAAAGATTCTTCAAAACCAACCTTTTAAACAGAAAATATCTGACCAAGCTTTAAGGCACAGAAATGTATTTCCAGAGGGGTTTTTTTGGTGACTAGTCATCAGGTATTTAAATCTTTACCTTTCCTCAGAAAATTTATTTGATAAATGCCAGCTCCATATGCATAGATTATGCCTTTGGAGATGAAAGGGAGCTATCTGTGCGGATGTATCTGTTCCTTCCCAAGAGCATGCCCTGTGCTCGGGGCATTGGACAGCTGAGTACAGAGGTCAGTCTGTCTGGGACCCTGAGGGTAATAAAAGCAAACCATGTCACCTCTGTCTCCATCTCCCTGCTAATTTGTTTTGCCTATTAAATCTCATCTGTCACCTTCATCACCTTCTTCTGCTCTAAAAATTTACTTCTCTCTTCTGCTTTTTAACCACTTCTTTTTTATCCATTTGAAGACTTTCTTATTTTATAACAGCTGTTTCTTTAAGATATTTTGGCTAAGGACTTGTCAAATGCCTTTGAATATATAAATATAGTTTGAATTTCTGTTGTCAGTATACATACTGGTGCCTTTAGAAAATATTTTGATAAATCATGAAGCATGACTTCCTTCACAAAATGCATTTCTCCCATTGCCAATAAATATATTTGTCTATAAGGCCATTCATTCTATTCTTTAAAACAGTTTACACCAATTTGCCTGGCTTTACTAGTCTGGGATTGCCCATATCTCCTTTGTATCAAAGCAAATTTAAGCCAGAGGTTGAATAGCACCTATAGTAGTTAAATCTTGAGTTCCTTTATGCTATTGGCACTAACGCAATTCTGGTCGTTTATTATTGCTCATTTGCTCATTAGAAAGCCTTTTCCAGCATCTTCTGTCATGAATTTTGATTTCAGCTGGACTCTCTCATAGATCACTGCAGAGAGAGATTCCAACATAGGAGTCTTTCCAATCTTCTCCGCCAAAATCACATGGAAGAAATGCATTTCTTTTTTTTTCTGCAATGGCTTTGTCTTCTCTAAGCACTTCTTTTTTATCTTCATCATTTTTTGACCCTACAGATTCTCAGCAGGATTCTTTCTCCTGTGGTTTTTATGCCTTTTAAAAGTTGTTCCTCAAACACTATTTTTTGGTGTGTCATATATATATTATAGCTGCCAGAGATTATGATCCTGTCTGGTTTCTTCATCTGGACAGGAAGCCTCTTTCTCTGCTGTTCAGCAGCATCAGGCTCTCTTGGTTTCTCTTTTAAGTTTTTAGTAGGCACAATTTATTTGTGAACAAAGTTGTCTTTGAATACACTTCCTGCTGCCTTTAAGAATTTTACTTGTCATTTAAAAAACAGAAAAGGAAAGAAGAAAAATGAAAAAGACCTCATCTAGTGCAGCACTTCCAACTAAGCCAAGAGTTGCTTCCTCCTCTCCCAGTTTCCAGACTACCCAAGAAATAATGATTCCTGGCAATGTGTCCTAGTGCATTTACCACTCTCCACTGGGTATAAATGAAGTTTTCCTGTTACCATTGTCATTGCATACTTGATAGTATAATGCTAATAGTATATTTTTCCTCTTTGCTTAGAATATCAGTTCCATGGGATCACATCTTATTAACTTCGCTACAGAGGGTATGGCTGATTAGTTGTTTTAAACTGCTCTTTAACATGTGATGCTACTTGGCACAGCTTTCTCCATTTTTTTATATGTGTTCTCACTTTCACATTACAGTGAGATGGTTCTGATTTTTTTTCTTTCTACTGGGAGTCCTGTATGCTTATAATATGTGGATTTGATATTTTTAGTTAAAAGGGTATAGGCAAGCTAGTCAGGTAGGCAGTCTAGTTCCCCATCTTATCGCTTAGATGGCTGCAGAAAAACATGTATAAGACGTTTATATTTTATTTCTCTGAAGATCTGTTTCTCTTATGTAGAACTGTTGCTATTCTTTGCTATTTCTTATTTGATTATTTCTAGCTTCCATCCTATCCTTTACATAAATTCTTTCAGCTTCCCCCAGTGAACTTTTCTGCACCCGTCAGCTTTCTTCCACTTTTCAGTTTCAGCAACTTCACAGAAACCTGGGTGTGTTCTTGGGGAGTGAATTACCTAACACTGTAGCCTGCAACTTATTACTAAGGTTCACGACACAAGCGTGTATTTACCTCTTGCGAGGAGGATTTCTCATGAACACCATTTCCAACTTGGGTTCAGGACCCTCCTTCTACACAGCGGGGGCTGCTGGCCTATGTTCACTGCTAGGAAAGGTCTTCATGGTGTTGACATACACATAGCCCTCCCGAGGAGCTGCTGATTGCTGCATCTGTTGGTGCTGCATATTCTTTGCACCTTTGGATGTTTTAGCTTCCTAGCTAGATGGACTGTCTTTCTCAATTCATCCTGTCAATGCTAGCTGTTTGGCTGCCCCTTGTTTCCTTATGGTAGCTCAGATTGACCACGACAGCAAACATATTACATTTACCATTTCTAGATGTTGTTTTGCTGGCTGAAAACATGTATCTGCTAGATTCAGTTTCCACAAAGCATTGCTAATTCTTGCGGCAGAATCTGGGCTGAAGAATCCCAGGCAGAAACACTAATGCATTTGGTGTATTCTTGGCATTGATAGTGTCTCTGGTAATCTGCCTTTTACCTAGCACGGCACCTCAGCAAGTGGCTCTCCTGTGTTTACTCTTAAAGATGTTGCGGTACTAAACCACTTATTTCTGAAACCCTTCTGGTTGTGAAAGCCACACGGTCCTGGCTATAGCTACCTGATGTGAGGGAACAGTGGCTGGATGTGTTAGTGGTTGGTGCTTGTATTTGAGTACATTTGTATAGAGGATTGCTCTACTGGAAGGAAACTGAGCATCGCTAGCACCATAATAGGAGATTTGCAGCAATGAGACAGAAAGTACCAACTTTCTATTTTCAGAAGTTCCTTTTATCTTAATGAGAAATAATAAAATCCTGCAGAACATAATTCATTGACATATAGTTCAGTCTGGGATCACGGATCAGGTTTACCACCTGTGTGCCCTCTTGTTTCCCTAAGTGGATTGTAGTTCATAGAAATATATTGGGAAGCAGCTTACAGGGGCACCTATCTTAATAAGCAAGTTTGAACGTCTGCCTCCCTTAATCTGTCACTCTCCCATTATAAAAACATTTCTGACACCCCATCAACCAAAAATATACTGAGAACAGCCTGGTGGTAAGTTCAGTAGGAGCTTGTGAGTGGAAAAATACCATGAGGTGCTAGTGCCTCCACACTTGGTGGTGGCTGGAACAATTACAGGCATGTTCCACTTTCTGACGTTTCACACTTTAATTTGGCATTAATGAGCTCTTACAAACATGGCCTCTGTGTTTTTAGAGTAACCTTTTCCTCATTTCTACCAGTCTGTCAGACGCTGCATTGGGGTTTTGTGTTTGCCTTTTTTCTTGTTTGTTTGGTTGTCTTTTTTGTTAAGCATTGAGCAGCTAGCTAGGGCACATAGAGCTGGATATACATTTCTAAAAAAAGTATCCACTAGGTGAATGTCTGGAAGTAATACCTCTATTCATCTCAGATATTTCAAGTCTTATATTTTGCTTGGATATACAAATTGGTCTGGTTTCCTTTCTCTGTCCTTTTGAATTTAACTTAGGCTTTCAGAGATGTTATCATTTACAAACTAAACTGTGAATGTAGAATTCTTGTTTTATGAGAAATAACAAAAAGCATTGACCATTATGTATAAGAATGGCTGCAGAGGGACCCTGTAAAAGTCCTATGAGTCTGTCTTGGGTTTTACCTTTGTTTTTGATTGCAGTAATTGCACAGTTGCAAACTGCAATACTTGATCTGTTTTAAACTGGTGTCAAAAATAGTTGCACTTTTCAGCATTGCAAAAATGGCTTTAAAATTTCAGTGGTTGGATTTCATTGTCTGTTAACTGATAGTCACAAATTTTCAAACCTTTTAGACCCAGGTTTCATGTATTATTTTTGCAAGCTAACAATGTTGTATGTTTCAAATAGGCAGATTTTTGAGAGAATAAAAAATAATAATAAAAAAACTCCCCACAAAACCAAAAAAATCCCCCCAGAACTTTAAATGGGTTTGTTTTCTCCCTATTTGATTTTTGTTGTTGTTACTGTTCACAACCTTACAAGCCAATGTTCCCTGTTCTGTCACAGGTTAAGGACGGCACAAACCATAACAGAAAAAATCCTAAATTCTCATGTCTTGAGATGGATCTAGTGCTGCTTAATTACAGAGATTAATTTACTGTGGTCTAGGTAGCCAGGAGTTCTTACTGCAGTCATCAGCTCAGTATTGGGGAAAATTATCATGTCGTTGCAATGGAAGAAGAACAGATATGCTCCCATGTGGTATGGGCTAAGGTAGGCTATTTCTGCTCCATATATTGGAGTGTATCAGAGAGCTACCCAAGGCAAAAGGAACCCTCAGCCACTAAAACTCTTTAGTTACAGTGGGCAGCTCAGCATGTGTAAATTAGCTGGGATTGTAATTTAATGGACGTTGCTGATTATCAGAGATGAATGCTGGCTAAAATGTATTAGAAAGCTTAAACCGAGCCTTCTGTCCTTTCACAATGAAATATATGTAATCCACCTGTTTAATGAGAACGATTCCCTCGAAATAAGTCAAATATGGCAATATAAATAAATCCAGCAAACAGCTTAAATGAAGAAAGTCCAACTAGATGAGTAGATGGGCAGTGTTCATGCTTTATTTACTTTAATAGATTTGCAAAGCAAAGTCCTGTGCAGCTGTTTGAAAATTTATGGAATTCATTTCCAAAAAAAACCACTTGGATGACAGACACAGCTATGATTTCTGTTGTGTCTGTGCCAGGAAAGCCTTTGTTCTTGTACTGCAAACACACTTTAATAACAGATCTTGTGTTTAGCCTTTTGGCTTCTGAAAACAAATTATTCCCTCTTTGATATCCAGTTAATTGCAACGCAACTTTGTGATTTAGCTGTAAGTTCATATTTGTGACTTGGTACCCATTCCTTTCGTAACTATACAGCTAGGACTGGCAGTGGTGTTGTGCAGCTGAACCATATATTGTTAATCCAACATAATGCTCACCAACTGCACCTCTGCTGAGTTATCCAATGTGCCTGTATGATAATAATGTTGATTTTGATTGCTTCTTGTACACAGATGTCCTTTTAAAATGTGCTTGAACTCCTGATAGATTTCCAAATATTTCCAATTGACAGCCTCCTTACAAACACCCATTTCAGGGAATATGAGCCAACACTTCCATAATCATGTTTGGTCATTCATATAACCATCACATTTGAATATAATGAGGAAAACTCATCTCGCTAAAGCACAACCATTAACTGGAAGCAAATGCCAAAAAGATGTTTTCATAATGAATAATGAATTCATCGATATTTAAGTAGTTTCCCAGCATTTTAATATCAAAAATGTGTTGGGATCTGCCGACTTAATTGGCAATTTTGGCTGATACTAGGATGCTGCACATATTACGTGGCTTTAAGTAGTGCTGTTACTCAGCACAGTTGTTGGGATTCTGTGCATTTTAGAAGCAGTTACTTGCTGCCTTTCACAACTTTGGCAACAAGTGTCAGAGAGACTGCAATTTTTGTCAAGAGAAAGTGCTGTCCTGTAATTCCAAGGAACATCGGAGGACATGACAGATGACAGAATAAGGACCTGCAACATCTTATTGGGCCCTGGCTCTGGACCCATTTATAGCCCAGCTCAAGAAAACCTGCCTGCCCTGTAGGATTGCTGTGTAGAGCAGGATGTGTATTCAGGGTGTTTTCAGCATTTACACAATTAAAAGCCAAATGTGGACTTTATTGCATGGGGTTTTCACCGATTTGTTTGCAATTCCCTAGATACACATTATGCCGTGGCACAGCAGTGCCTCAAACACAAAATAAAGCAAAACAGGGCTGTAAAATGCACTTCCATCTGCACATTATAGTTCTAAAGTGGTTAAAAATAAAACACTAGCTAGTTACAAAGCAGAGCTACTGAGAATCCATTCAAGATTCTGTAAGTAATACAGTTCATATCTCATGACAAGTCATGTGCAGTTCAATCAATCAGTGTTTCATTTTCCATTATGCTGTTGGCATGACAAAGCAGGGAAGTGTTGCCAGAGTTAATACTTCAACCCTCTTATCTGTGTTTAGAAACTGGTTCATATTGGCCATGGGAGTGTTTTAGATAGTATTTCCATCTTATGTTATTGTCCAGTCCTGATTCCTTGGCCGACTGACATCTTATATATTTTGCTTCTGCAGGTTTTTTGCTTTTTCCCAAGGCTGTGCACAGTTTGTCTCCCTTGCTTTTTAAGTGGAAAATACTTTGTTTTTCCAGAGAGCTTGAGGATATTTCTTTCCCACATTTTTCTGTATTATTGTATAATTTTACTTCCTTGTGAAAGGAGGTATTGCTTGGAGAGCTCCCAGAAGCTATGGCTACTATTTAAATTCTGTGTTGTCTTTCCCGTTGTGGGAGGTTTTAAAGGATATGTGTTGGGAGGGAGGGAAAAGGATGAATGAAAACAGATCTTATTTGGGGGAGGGTTTCTCTGTGATCATTCAAGGAAATAAATTATTCTCTGTTCAAGCATCCCACCAGGTCTCAGTTGACACTGTAGGTAAATATATGTCATAATAAGGAAGCATAATAAATCATGCTCTTCTTTGAAAAGAGTTTGCAACCCCTAACATTATTAAGGTGCACTACAAGTTCTTTTTCAATAAAAATAGCTGTATTTTCTCTTAAGGTGACCAAGTAAGTAGTTTTTTACTCTATTCCTATTTACCCTGTGTAGGTGTATCATGATACTATAGCTTTATAGTTGAGAAAAATTAGGTATAGTACCTTTTCCTTCTTTAAAATATGTCTACAGTGAGTGTTTTCAACCTCTGACTTATAGATAAGCCTCGTGTGATTATCTAAGAGAAAATGTGATGGCTAAACACACAAATAGTTAGAAAATGCCTTAAGGTATAGAATTGTATTTGGATTTCCAAAAAAATCAAATGAGATTTCTCACTGAAAGCTTTTAGAAGAACTAAAAAGTCAAGGGATAAAAAAAAAACAGGGCTTGTAGATTAGTAAAAAAAAACATAAAACCAGAAAAAGGAGGAAATAGTTAATTTTCACTGTGGAGCAAGTCTACTAGCATGTCCCAGAGAAATTTCGTCACCTATTAATTAAATAGTCTCAGGAAAGAGTAACAGTAGAGAGGAAGCATTTGCCAAATATGACATTATTTGCGATGGTGCAAATTCAAAGGGCTGTGAAGAGGTGTACTGGGATCTCAAAATAACAAGCGATTAAGGGATCAAATGATAAATGAAGCCCAGTGTTGATAAATGCAAAGCACTGTACACCTAAGAAAATAGTTCTAATCTGTGCACGTAACATGAAGGACGCTGTACTAGAGGTTATTACTTCTGAGCTATTTTGGGTAGTTCTGTGACCGTATCACTCTGATGCTTGGTGTCAACATCTTGACTGTTAGATACATTTCTGCCACCTCTCCCCTCTCAGAAAGATAGATGAGGAGCCCAGTAAGGCTTATTGCATATTTGACGCTGTTCCATAGAAGAAATGACAAACTAGACAAGAAGTCTTCCTCTTAGAAGAGAGATAACTGAAGTGGTATGAAATAGGGAGTGTATAAAATAAGTAGAAAACAGACAGTGATTAGGGAAGGATTTGTAAGTGTTTCTCCTGGTGGCGAGAATATTTGGAAGTAAAACGAAATAGTCTCTTTTTCCCCAGTCCCATAATTAAACTGTGTGACTCACTGCTCAAAAAGGTTGTGGATACCAAAAATTTAGCTGGATTAAATACAGTGTTATAAAGGCAGGTTCATGAAAGAAAATCCTGGAAAATGCTGTAAAATATGAAGACACAACATCTGGCTCAGGTATTTTGAAGGGTTTGGTATAGGAAAGATGAAATATGCTTGCTGTGATTTTTATATTCTTACCCTAATTGTCATTGTCAGAGATAATATGCTGTGCTGCATGGTCCTGTGGTCTCACCAAGGACAGAAGAGCCATGTCATCAGTAAAACATCAATACATTACAGCAGTGGTTGAAAAAAATGCAAACTCTACTACTGTGTACAGTTTAAAATAGAAAATGTATGTGTACTGTAGCCATTTGCATAACTGGAATATTTGGCTGAGTAGCTGACAAGAGAAGCAGTGTTGTTCTGAATTGCCCTGACTCTTTTACAGCCATATTTATTTATTATTTATTTAATTTTAAGGTGTAAGATAATTGCATTCCCTTTCTCTGAAGACTAGTGGCCCGTAAACCTCGTTACAGTTCATGTTCTCCTGGAGACCTGGATTTTGAAGGACTTTCATATAGCATAGCTATATTCATTATTGTCTTGCATCTAGTGAGTATTCTGACTATGGAAAGCTGGATGGCCTGTACTTGGTTTGTATTTAGTGTCCTTGTGTTGTGCCTGTACTGCACAATATGACTAAACAGCTGATGCCCTCAGTTAAGCTCCTCCACCTCTGTTTGGAACTGTGGTGCTCTAGCATAGATATTTCTGTCTGTAATGGGAATGGAAAGATTGTCCCTCTCCATAGAGCACATTTTAGTTCTGCGGAAATACTGCAACGAGCTTGCTGCCATTGCTTACACTCTTTTCTTTCACAAACACTCCAGCAGATTGGAACACCCTGACTATTAGGACAGAGATGTTGATTTCACTGGAAGGCAGTGAGGTATGCAAAAGCGATTAGTTTCCATAGCCCCTATTAGTGAGCAGATGGGCTGCTGCTTCTCATACTAATCAGACTACTTCAGTCAACTGTGGCTTTGTTCGTAGGTGTTAATCCATCAACTTTGAGGCTAGAACTTGCAGAGAGATGGCTTACCATGACCAGGTGGTCTAGGCAAGTGCAGTTATTGAGCTGTTGAGTGGATTTTTTGTACATATATTCCTGTTTGGACATCCAGTAGCCTCAAAGACTCCAGCTGGAGTCCAAAGCTCCGGTTCCTAATCCTCTTGCAGGTGTCCTAGACAGATGGAGATGTCACTGAAGCGCTTTTGAAGCACTCCTCCCTGTGTAACTACCAGAATTTCTACTATCTCCATGTCCTGATACAGTAGCTGGGCTTCTGACAGCACAGCCAGCCAGAGAAGCCTGGGGAAAGCCAGGAGAGAGCATAATCTGTAACAGAGAGGGAACAAAAACCTAAGTTTTGAGCAAATGTTGCTTGGAAGTCTGCTATCATGCTTCTCCCACCCAATAAGGAAACAAATATTCCAACTTTGTAGCAAAATTTCTAAAAGACAAATGATTAAGCTATTGTCCAGGTATTGCTGCGTATCAAACCATCACTATTAGACACTGATCTGTCTTAGAAGGATGATGAGGAATTTTGTTACACTGTATACGAAATTATCTTAACTATCTTAATTATCTAATAAAAGAAGAGGTTTGCTGACAGGCAAAGAGGTGCTCTTCTACCTCTGCTTTGAAACACATCATCTGTAAAGCCTTCTGTATGTAACACAGGGCTTGTGGTTTGGGTTTGTTTGGGTTTTTTTCCCCATACCATCAGTATATTAAACTTCAGAAATACCATGAAATAGTTTGGGAAACTATTTTTAGTACAAAAAATACCATCCAATCTGTCAAAACTGTTTTTTCCAGCATCAAATATTTCTTCAAGAGGAGAGACAGAGCTTCTGACATGGAATTTAAGGGCACTATGAGAGTTGGATGCAGGTGACCTTTCCCTGCACTCATTAAGAACAGAGGAGCTAGCTGGTGGGAGAGCATCCTCCAAGGAAGCAGAGGATTGAAATATGTGATCAGAATAAGGCAGAAGAATGTCTTTAGTCCTCGTGTCCCACATCCCAGCAACTGCCCAGGGTACTGCACCATTGGGTATTGTATATTTACTCTTTGTTGTTGTGGCTTTTGCACAAATTCTGAAATCTTAATGGAAAACAAAAATGATGCAATTGTGTGCTAGTGAAGACGCAGGAAAGTGGGAGAGTCACCTTTTAATACATAACTACTAATAGAACATAGGACTATACTAGCAGTTGGTGACTGATACCTACTCTGGGCTAACCAGTTATTTCTCTATTAGGGTATCACACAACTGCAAAATGGAAGACTGGTGATACTGGGACTTGAACTAGTGCCACCTTCACCATGCAAACTACTCAGCTGTTCATAGTTACGAGACTCCGCTGCATTTACGTATACACATATTCATCTTGTCTTCTGGAGTGAGACTTTCTAAAAACATATTTACTTTTTATAGGACATGAAAAAAGCTCGAGCAATTGTTCTGCCTCACATATTAACTTGCAGTTATACTGAATTCTGATGGAGGAATCAAATCATCAGCCTGTGTTTAAAATTCTGGTTTTACCTTGTATTGAGTATGGCTATTACGATATCCTTTCTTCCCTCTCTCACACACAGCAGGAGCTTTTTCAGTCCATTTCACTACAGCATCCTGGATGACTTCTGACCTCCTGACCTTATTTAAACTATGTTGTTCAGTAATATTCTACTCATTTTGCTGTTAGATGAAATGAGTAGCAAGCTGCATGCACAGCCCACATCCTTATGAAAGAATTAGGATTGTGCTATATCCATGCACAGTCATAGCAACTTTGGCTGATAAATGTACAATGTCAGGACCGTTTTAGGAACCTTTATTTTATACATTCCCAATAGATATTGCAGCCATAAGAATCTGATGAGGAATCTTAATAGAACTGCCCATGATGTGAATAACTTTGGGCAGCATCCTACCTATCAGACCCCTGGTGATGTGCCACCAAAGGAAGTTGTGCAAATACAACACTACCAGCATTGCTGGAGCAATTGCGATAGATCATTTGACAAGAAATGCATCAAAATGAGGAAAAACTTCTTTACTTTGTGGGTAACAGAGCACTGGAAAAGGCTGCCCGGAGGTTGTGGAGTCTCCATCTCTGGAGATATTCAAACCTCAACTGGATGTGTTCCTGTCCAGCCTGCTCTGGGTGAACCTGCTTTGGCAGTGGGGTTGGACTAGATGATCTCTGAAGGTCCGTTCCACCCCTACTGTTCTGTGATCAGTCATTAAGTTTATAAATGTAAATGTGAGGTCACTTCTAATTACAAATAGATGACTGAAATACAGAATATTGAGTAAAATGCTTAGCAGGCATAGTTTGCAGGGATATTAATGAACTTTACTTGTCCTGAGAGAAATTCTTTTTTTCAATCATGGGAGGAAGGTCTGGGTACTCCAGGGGACCGTGTGATTTTGGTTTAAATATGCAGGTAGTGATGAACACAAACGTGGATGTTGCCTTGTCGTTACAGCAGGATCTGATTTTTCTGTGGTTTCAATACTCCAAATATGTTTAGGAAGCCTTTTTATAGATATTTTTCTCCAGACTCAGGGAAAAGTAAACGTGCTACCCCTCTTTGCTTTTTTCCTTTTCCCCTCTTTTCCATTTTATAATCTTCACTGCTATTTGAATTGTTTTTCTGCCCAGACAGAAAAATTAGAGCTTTTGTCTAGACAGGAGATCTTTACACTTTCTGAAGACAGTCATTTAAAGCAGAGTGTTAGAACAACATTTATCAATGTTACTTGCATTACACACCCAGTCTAGGCGCAATCAAAACTTTGTTGATCCTCACCTTTTACTTAGGACCAGGGTAAAATATGGTCCCAATCCATGAGTGCTTACAATCTGATTTAAAACGTTGTTCATGGTAATGTTGTAAAATGCATCTTTTGTCTATGCAGCCCTAGGCTGCTGCCACCATGCATAGACGTGTCTTCAAAGACTCCTGATTTAAATTCTCCCCAGTGTATGTGAGCTGGGAACTGCTGCCTGGAGGCATGGAAAACCTCACCAATACAGTGAATGCCATGACTCTGAGCACCCTTTTATGGTTAACTTAATGCAAATACTTAAAACACAACCATTGCAAGATATTCTTTAGGGACTGGTTTATAAAACAAGCCTACCTTTTTGGAACATCCACTGTATATGGATATTTCAAGGAAGCTAAGTGAGATGGATGGATATAGCCAGATGAGTCTCTCAGTTGAATTTTATAGTGTTGAATTTTTCTGTTTACTTGAAAACAAACAAACTACTCTTAATTATTGTGTTCTTAATGAGGGTAATGCAAGCAAAGTGGTTTAGATGTACAGTGTATCAAAGCAGCTGTTGAGAAAGCTCTGATGTGTAATAGGATGAGAAAGAAGGATGGCAAACAAAGCTGTTAGTCTTTCAATAGCATGAGATTGCAGTGGAGATAAGGGGAAAGAACTTGAGAAATAGTGAATTTCAGTATCACTGTAAAGAACAGAAAGGTATGTTTTCAGAGGTACAAATGTGAAGGAGCTAGGAGAACTAAACATCTGAGGAATATTCTTCAAGAAAAGACAGAGACACTATCAGAGGGAAAGAGCTGCGGAGTTTAGTTAACAGGGAAAAGCCTGTTATTGGCATTATATTGGCATGTAATGAGAAACTTGGCTTGTGAGCTACATTGTGTGTTGATTTACATCCTGTGCAACTTATTGAAGTCGCAAGGATTTCATGGGATGTAAATTTGACCAAATACTATCTCCTAATGTTACTGAAACAAATTAGTTGCGTTAGAGCTTTGAAGGCTTTTATTGTACTTGATGAGAACAGCAATAGGAAAAAGGTGTCTGATAGCCTCAAGTGGGGACAGAGGTGATTTGAAGGTGCGAAGGGATGTTGAGTTTCTAGGACAGAAATACTACAGTACACAAAGGTCAGTGCTGAGAGCCCTTTCCAGTGGCCAGACGAAGGCAAATGAGGCATTCCTGAAGTCAAGAGTCATTATAGTATGTCCTGGTTTGAGGTAAAATAGGCCAATTTTCTGTTCAGTAATTTTACATCTTAGCTAGGCCTCTTCTAACTCCCTGAAATTAACAGCATATTGTGCAGAAAAC
>JAOXJM010000002.1:5918204-5932250 GCA_026413425.1 Tringa solitaria | reverse complement strand
GTTGGAATCCAGTTCCCATTTGTTGCTGAGTCCGGTCTGGGACTTCCCCAGTGCCTGCTGGTGACATCACCCTGGGAGCTTGTTACTGTTTTGTATATCTATTGTATATATTTCAGTATTTCCTTCTTAACTTTAATATTAATATTACATTAAAGCTCACAAACCTCTTTATCTCTCCCCTTCTTTCTCCTGGAGAGAGAAAGTCAGGGAAGAGCATCTGTTGCCATCACAGGCCAATTCGGCCTAACCCATGACAGAGCAGTAGCCAGAGACATAAGAAGAGATTGTAATTTGCTGCGGGTTATTTGGAGTAATAAAGTGTCTACTGCTAAACTAGAAAAGACAGTTTGTTTTTTTTATAGGTGTGTGCTGAAGGCGAGTAGAAGGGTTAACATGTTTAGGGCAAACCATCACCTGCTATAGATTGAATTGAGATCAGCAGAATGTCACTGCTTCTAAGGAAGTTGTGCAGATTTATGCCAGTGCAGGTTTGGGACTCCACCTTTTCTCTGTATATTTTTCTCAAATAAATAGTACATAGTTAGACGATAGACTTAAAAGGATACTCAGGAAAACATACCAGAATACTAATGTCCTTATGAGAATTATTTGTGTTTTGCCTCTCAGAGAAATTTTGAAGGAAAATGAAGCAAATTCAAAAAGTAAAGTAATTATTATATTAATAAAAAACAAACCACCACCTCAAAACCTGGAGCTGGATACCTATTAAAGATCCAAAGGAGT
Source organism: Tringa solitaria (assembly GCA_026413425.1). Taxonomy (NCBI): domain Eukaryota; kingdom Metazoa; phylum Chordata; class Aves; order Charadriiformes; family Scolopacidae; genus Tringa; species Tringa solitaria. The sequence goes on along the minus strand of JAOXJM010000002.1, from coordinate 5,931,506 downwards.
TGTGGAGCTGGATCTGAAGCACTGAAAACTATTACGTAAACATAAGTATAAATCTTAGTGCCAGTGTAGGGTGACAGTTCAGTCAATAGCAGGTGAAAAATCAAAATGAAAGTGCTGTGAACATCACAGTGGGGCAAAATAATATACATTTATCTAGCACTTAACATTTCCAAATTGTATGACCATTAAATAATGCAGAAAGTCGCATTGATCTTAGATGCATGGAAAGAAAGAAAGGACATGCCATATTTCTAGAGAGTCTGTAGCTATGAGCAAGCTGTTATAAGATTGGAGGGCTACATTAGAGAAACACTGTGACTAAGGAATTTAAAATAAGTAAGAGGGAATGAGTCTTTTCTATCTAGATTTAATAAAAATAACATCTATGTAGAAGTGAGATTAAGCAGCCCTTGGAAAACAAAGTAATTGATATTTGAGACTAAAATTGAGTTAACTGAAGTGTTTAAGAGGATAAATTGGCATACAATAGTTTATGCCTTTCTGAAGGAAAAAAATAAAAAAAATTATTAAAAATTGTTTTATTAAATTGTGTTATTAAAAATTGTTTTAAAGACATTTAAGGAAATACACTGATAAAGAGTGACCATCACTCTAAGATATCTAGTGTGTGTTTGAATGACAGCCCCAGCCCCCTTCTGCTCCCTGGGAGAGTGGGAGCAGCCCTGCCAGCGGGCACCCTACAAGCAGGCATGGGCTGAAAATTAGGCTTATCATCAGCAGTCGTGGAAAAGCAACTCAAACCATGGGTCAAAAAGGTCAACTTCTGCAGGCCATATTATGTCTTGTGTGCTCACGTACTGACTTGATTGTGGGGAAAAGAAAAAAATTAACAAAATGGTGATGACCTATTCAAGTGATTAGAGATGTGACTGATGTCCCTGGGGCTAATCTTTTATATAAAGTTAAATGTATGCCTAGAGGGTTTCCTCTAGGAAAAAAAGAAAGTTCATACTCTCTTAAACTTGAGAAATAAATAAGGATAAAATCATAGTAATTGACAGCTCTTAGGTCTGACTTACTTTCTGACATTGCCAGTTGACATCATTACAGGAGTAAGGGGCTAAGGCACGCCCCAAGTTCTCAGAATAGGAACTGTGTTCAGAGTGCTGGGTTTTGTGGTGAAATTGTATGTTTGTAGCCTTAGACAAATTTATTTTTGAGTTGCCATATGTGAGGGCTTTTCATAATTGCCATCTGTGGAATGAAAGGCAATTCAGGCAAAAATGTGCACAGTTGCAAATATTAGAAAATATGGTTATTATAAAAAGTCATAATAACTTGATGCAAATGTTCCATCTACAATGGAAGGGCCAGATTCTAATATCACGCATGATGCACAGTAACAGATTTTTCTTAGGTATGCCGGGATGCCCACGCTGCGTCTGAGATTAGAATCTGTCCCAAAAATGGATTATTGGGATATGAAAGAGCCAATGATGAGGAAAATCAAATTTTACTGAGCTTTTTTTCCTCACCCTTACTATGTGAGGTTTGGCTTTCAGCATAGTTCTTGGTCTTTGTAATTTATTAGGAAAATTGGTAATAAAAATAATGACAAAATGTAAAAAATAATTTTCCTCCTTAAAAATTTGCATCATCAAATTTGGACAAAAACCCTTCATCTTTCTATAACCGGTTGCTCTGAGCAACTAGTAAATTTTGACTACATGAAGCATTATCTGAAGCAAACAACAGTGGCTCCATTACCAGGAGGATTCCATGAGGTGGTGGTATCAGGCATTGGTAGCAGTATAGTTCTGATGTTGTGGAGGTTGTTTGTGGGTTAGTTTACTCTGCAAATTCTGTAAACAACATCAGTATTTTAATTTATTTAAATCCCAAACTTTATTTTATTTTCCCTATATCCAGATACTGTCTTTTGTTCTTGTCTCTTTGGAGAAGGAGGTAAATGAGATTCAGATAGGAGTCATAATTATTCTGGGAAAATCACCCTGTGGCGTTGATTTATATGCAAAATCTTGCCCTGTAGCAGCTTGGCGGCTACACAAGGCTAGGAAGGCAAAGGCTACAGAGCTGCTCTCCTTCTTAAATGGTGTATTTATGGCCCTTGTCTCTTGTCTTTAATTCACAGTGACCCAGGTTTAGCAAGAGAAGTTGTTATGGCTATCCCAGTCTCGTCTCCAGAGTAACCCAGCACCAGCCAGATAAGAAACTCCCCATGGACAGGGGGGATTTGATTTTCTAACGTTATGGGAAGATGGAGGGGTGCAGTGAACCCAGCTCCTCTTCGCTGCCCCAGGGCAGAGCTGAACCAACCCCGGCAGCACTCCACAGTTAGAAAGCCCCTTGTGACTGTAGACTTCAGTATTGAGTAGCAGCTCCAGCAGGATTTCCATTATTTTAGCTTATAAGAAGTTTCTTGAAATGCTATTTAGAGTGCAAAGTGATGGCTGATGTTTTAAAGGGCAGAGTGTTCCAAATGACTTCCATGGCAATTGGTTCTGAAAATTAGACCCGTTGTCTAAATGACTAGGTGTGAAGGAAAGGACCAAACCCTTCGAAGAATGAGACTGTTTTGTTGAATAATTACTATAACCCCCCCCTTTTTTTTATCTGAACAGTTTTTCATTCAACACAGAGGATTATTCTTCTTATATTGCAAACAAAGGGTTAATGGAGACAAATTCTAAAAGAAGATTCAGTGTTTCTAGCAAAGGTTAAAACCACAAAAATGGTCACTGCAAATGTTTTTTTAATCTACAGCTTGTCAGTCTTTTCTGAGAGCAATACCCTTGCGTTAGTGATGCTTCTGAGACCAACAGAGGGAAGCTATAAATCTTTATAATTCACAAGTGAAGCAATAAAATTTCAATGGCAAAATGTTTCTGTCTTCTGGAAAAGTGTGGAAAATATGCCACTGTGTAGGGACAGACAACTTTTGCAGGAAATATTAAGACTGTGAATATTCAATAAACACCTGAAAGTCCACATAGTTTTAAGATGATATCTTCAATCAAAATTTTACTTTTCAAATATTGTTTTAACTAACCATCTATCTTCAATATTCTGAAAATAGAAGGATTTCATTCATCATTGATAAGCTATATAAATGCTAGCCAGGTGCCGTTGAATAAACTACTTTTTTTAGGTGTGCATATTAAGGTATTCCTTTTCACAAAAAGATTCGAGTATAAAAATTATATATCTGCTCATCCTTATATAACAGTATAAATTCCAAAATATCTGTTTCATTTAAAACCATAGTAGTTTCTATCAAAAATATCATGGAATGTATCTGCAGTTGTAGATTTTTAAGCTGCAGTATCAACAAACAAATTGAGTTATACAGGATATTGCATCAAGTGAAACATGAATGCTGGGCATCACTGAAAAGAACGTTTCACGTCTCTCTGCCTCCTTTCCAGTTGCTTTCTAGTTTCACACAGGGACACTAAGAGCCTAAAAACATCTTAGGCATGCAGATATGCTTCCCTGGTCGGGCTGTTCTGATACTTTGTTTTCATTCTTTTGCAGTTTCAAATCAGCTGAAAGGTTATTGGTGTCAAGCCTCTAGTTCAAAATCTTTTATTATCTAGGCAGTTTTAGTAAGGGTTTGAAACTGTATGATGTTGTTGCTGATGCAGCAAAGGATTAGGAAGAAAGATGTTGTTTGTATGATATTATGAACAATAACTGGACTTTGGTGGACATGAGGATCCCTGCATCTTCTTTGCTTTTTTGTGACTTCTCTGACCTTTATGTCCTCTGCAGTCACACAAATCTCCATGTGTACAGGATAAATAAATTCCTTCATTGTCATAAAATAAAGTAAGAACAGGGGATTTGGAAAGTAACATATCATTAATTACGGTACCCTGCTTCATCAGGACAACATCATGCAGTCACTTTTATGGAACTTATTCTACAGAACTGTAAATGAAAGTGCATTTCTTGTTCCACCATCTCACTTGAAAACGTGCCCCAGGAAGATAATGGTGGAATAGCTAAAAACATTTTTTCTTATATAGCCTTAATGTATGCATGATCAGTTCACATAGGTTTGTCCTTGGAATTATTTGTTCTCTGGTCTTGAGATAGTAGTGCTTCTTCCTCCCTCATGCTTATCATAGTGTATTTATGGACAGCAATATTTTCCTTTCTTAACTTTGTAAGTCTTGTAAAACTGGCAATGCGCAGCAGCTAGACTCCTCTGCTGTCACTGGCTTTCTTTTCCCCAGCTATTCTGTCTTCCACCATACATTAATGCTTACATTTATTTACCTTGAATGTGAGGACCAGAACTCTGCATATTCTCACAGAATGTAGGTGGCAATCTCAATTTTGGACCTCCCAGGTGCTAGTTTTCATTTCCCCCCTCCTCCTCCTCCACCCCACACCCTTCTTTTTTAACCATTGAGTTAATTTAAGATTGATATGTCTTTGTATATATTCTATTAACACGTCATTTCGCTATGTAAATTTTAATCTAAAATTAGGGCAAACATTTTAAGAAAAACTGATCTTCAGTATTTAATCTATATTCTTACAGAAAACTGAGTATTCAACATCAATTGAACATAGAACGCTCTGATTTTCACGTTTTCATTAAATCAAACAGTATCACTAATAAATATAATTTCACATCAGTATTAATTTCTCTTACATAGCGAATGTGCAAGTGTTTTCTAAAAATAAAGGCAATACATGAAAGAAAAAGACATAGCCACTTCAGAAGTTTTGATGACAGACTACTATGTGGGGTTTTTCCTATTTTCTAATCTTTTAATCTTTTCTATTTTTTGTGTGTGTGTTTCATTGGTGTTGATGTGCACACAGCACAGCCTAGCTTTGCATAGAGCCATGGTACTTAGTAGCTGCAATTGCTGTGGAAACCAGTAGAAGATGTTTGAGGTCTTCATGCTAGACTGAAGCTGAGAGAAAACTGAGTCTTAAAGATCTACCCATTGCGGTCGAGAGCTTCACTGCACAAATGGTCTATTGTCCGCTTCTGTACTGATCTGAAAGTGTCTACCTGATGCAGTACTAGCCACCACATGAGGAAAATTGACTTGAATGAAAGGCAAATGAATTCTGTTTTATTTCTCTAAAAGATGTGTTAAATCATGCAAATGTTATTCTTCTGTTTGAGCTGCTACTTTAAAATGTCACAAGTGCCTGTGGAAGAGATTGTACTTCAGAGCTGCAGAAACTGTTCTGGGACCCTGTTCCAATGCGCACCAATTTCTGCTGTCATATTGGAGCCACTTCAAAGAAATTTAAATGAAACTAAATCATGAACCTCCTCCTAGGTGAGAACAAAATAAGTTTTATTTTAATGCTGGTCTTGTGCCAAATGCTGCATACCAACTTTGTAGCATAAAATCAGGGGGAAATTGGGAGAAAAAAGGTTGATGTTAGATGGTACTTTTCTTAGGTTTACAGGGATATAAACATTTATATGGGAAAATATTTGCTCTGGGTTTTTGTATCTTGACAGTGAAGCGTGCTCCCATGTGTTTTCTCTCCTGACATCTGCTTGTTGCAATGTTAGGTGTACGTGTAATTAAGTCAGTGGGCTACAATTGGAGGTCCGTCTCTTTCTCACTCATTGCAAAACAGGCAATGGCTTTAGCTGAGTCACAATTTCATCTTTGTTTTCACCTCACTAATCTCACATTTCTACCTGAGTAAATAATGCTCCTTACCCCTATCATTGTGCCTTCAGTTGGGACTTTTGGTGCCTAGAGAGCTTCAAATAGAGCTTCCTATGGCGATATGGAAAAATGTGATGGTTATTGAAGAAACCTAAAGGTGAAGCCTTCCAGCCAGTATTAAGGATAGAAACTGCATTTCCGCATAGGTAATGTTGCTACATGATTCTCCTTTGCCTTCAGCCTTTCTCTAATTCTCTAATTCTCTAATTTCTCTAATTCTTTCTCTAATTTCCCATGTCATTCAACCCTGCTTTGCTGTGAGAAATGTCTGATACTTGGTTTTGCCTGTGCAAGGCTAGAGCCACGCTTCCTCTTAGCGCTGACTCGAGCTGAAATCAGCCAAGCTCTGTCTGATAGTAGACTCCTTGAAGCAACAATTAAGTAATCGTCCTGATGATGGCTTTGCCACTGCAAAAGTTTTTGAAGCCAGGGTGGCAAATTCTGTAGTTGATGGGGGAATGAGGAACTGGAGCGAAGCCACAAGCTGGCTCTTTCCTGCAGCAGTCACTACTTCCCTCGCCCTGTCCAATTGGCAGCAGTAGGATCTTTTCCAGGGCTAAATTCCTCTGCTGCTACTTCTGCCCCTTTCTGTGGCCCTGGTTTGCCTCTTCAGAGTGGCAGAGCCTGGTTTTCTCTGCCCCAGCAGGAGGTATCTGAGCTGGCTCTGCCTCCTCTCTCTGCACCTGGGCCCCTTCTGCCCCAGCTCAGTCTGAGCCTCTCAGGCTGAGTGGGTGGTGCTGGAGCCAGGAGGCTCCTGATGTGAGGAAACATTCCCCATCAGGTCTTGTAGCTTGATGCTGAAGCATGTTCACGGCAGATGGAATCTGTAGGGAGTTTAAATAACAAATTTCTACAAACAAAAAGCTTGCAGCTTGATTACAAACGCCAAAAAAAGATTCGCCTAACCTGAGTATCTGGCCTGCTATGTTTTAAGCTTTTCTTCTGTTTTACGGATATTTGAGCATCACATAATTGCAACAATTAGATTATTTTTTTAACAAGAAAAAAATATTTTGTCTTAATTTTGTACTTGAAACTGACCGAAACTCTTTTTTAAACATTCCATTAAAGTCAGGTGTGGGATGTACTTGTGGTAATAAACAACTACATACAAGAGTTTCTAACAGGAAGCATTAGACCAACCCTATTTTGGTACAGGAAAATAAATCCCCCTTTTTCACTTTAAAACTAAAAATAAAAAATCACGAAGTGAATGCTGAGGACCCTAAGTCATTAGTCAGGGGAAAATCCTATTGAAATCAGACTCTTATGGATTAGCCGAACAGCAAAGTGCGTACTCATATCTGTAGAAAAATTATTTGAGGCTAACACAAATTTATTGAAAACATCTGCTCCTCTAATGAGCATACTCGGCACTTACCGTCTGCACTTGTTGAAAATGCCAGAGTGTTTCATTACAACAGGAGGTATTGTGATGTAGAAAAGTTCAACCAGGAATAGAAAGCAGCTATCACTATTGATTTTTTAAAATAAAATATTAAATAGAAATCCAATTTTTTATGTTTTATTGTAGCAATAAAAAGTAGTAGTACTAGTAGATCATATGTCATGAACAACCGCTGCCAAACATGAGGTACAAATACATGACAAAATTTTCATCTCATTTTCAAACTCTTTCTGACCTGTAAATATCCAAAAAATATCCCTTAACCCCTTCAGTTCTCTTATGCGATATTTCGAAAATGTTTTGCTTTATCCCGAAAATGTTTTACACTGCCTTTAGGATACAAATTCCAGGGCTTAGTCTGTTGATCAGCAGAATCTGTTTACCATTAAATAATACCATGGTCATGCAGGGTGAACTAACATTTGTGGCAGCCACAACACGAGCATACCTGACTCAATCCCTTGTACCTTTTCATATTAGTCTTTGTAATTGTCTTCATTGTCTTAAACCATGGACTCTGGCTTTTCAGAGTTTCAGCTATTGGCTGTTCTTAAACATTAACAAATACTGGATGCCTTTGACTGAAGCTGAAAGCAACTTTATAAACATAGATGTCACATTCTACTATTTAGGGGGATGCACACCGCTTTATCCCTTAGGACAATGAGGAACGAAACAATGGCTAAAGATAGAAGAAAAATGTGGCTCTGCTGAACCCAAACCTCTGCCAGCATGCTCACAATAACCTCACTGTGGACAAAGTGGCCTAAGCCAGGGAGTTGTGGAGATCTGCATTATCTGATGACTCATCTATAGGCAAGTCATTTAACAGTCTCTGTATTAAATTATCTCTTATTGTAAATCCCTGCGTTTCATTGGGCATGTATCAGCTGAAGAATTTACCCAAATTCTTTCTCTGGAATATGTCACGCTGGTGAATGGACTCAGCATTGCCCTCTAATATTAAAGATTTGTAACACACTTTGGGCCTTAAAAATTAAAACCAGTTACCAGGCTTATAAAAAAATTATTCCTTGACTCCCATGCTGCTGCTTTTAAGAATAACACCAATTTTGTTTTGAGTAGGGATATGTCAATCTGACCCTAAATGAGTGCAAATTAAAAAAATTAAAAATTACCAGCAAGCACAAAGATATGTTCTGCTACTGCTTAACAGAAAGACAAGGTTGTGCTACGTTTATGGCTGTTTCCTTTCCCAGCTCTGTCAGTCAGGGATATAATTTAAAAAACTTTCTATATGCTAGATGTGCAGTTGTCTGGGGTTTTTTTCTTTCTCTCTAGGCTTGCATAGATTTTAGACTATCCATTCCTTAACATAGAGGGCAACCCCTCTGCCCTTCCTTCCTTGTCTGTCCCTTCTGAACACCTTGTAGCCCTCAATAGCCACACTCCAGGCATAGGATTCATCTCACCAGGTTTCAGTAATGGCAACTATATCATAGCTTTCCAGCAGCACGGTAGCTTCCAACTCTTCCTGTTTTTTGCCCAATTAGAACTAATAGCCGCTAATTAGAACTGGAATTAACGGATAAGGATATGTGAGGAATACTGTCCTCGTATGGGATTCAAATGCAGTATTTCAGCTATAGGTTTCTGTCAGCAATAGGTCCGGCATTAGCCTTCTCAGATTTTACATAGACATAGAGCAGATGTTCTCTGGAGAAGTAACAGTAAAGCATTTGACATGCAGCTGCATGGAAGCTTTAAGGGAATTAACTGATCAAACTCACCTCTGCTGTAGCTACTTCTGCTATTGGAGGATATGAAAGTTCAGGGATCATACGGTAGAGCTACGCAATGGAAAATGAGGGCTTTTGAAAGCAGGGAAGTTTGTCCTTCAGGGAGGATAAGATTAGTAACAGGTGGAGTTCACAGAAAGAAATTCCTGGGTGGTTTGACATGGTTTAGGGGAGATAGCCTGTTTCTTCAGCACCTCCCAGACCGTTGAACAAAGTTTTAAGGCAATGAAGTCACTGATTCCAGCCTAAAAGAACTGGTAGCAGAAGGGCAACATTCAAGCAATACCTCAAATAGGTGCAACTCATAGCAAGATGCAATACTTGGATTTGAGTATAATTCTGGGAGGAGGACAATGGATAGACAGTTCACCGACAAATTCAGGTGGGAAATAATAACATGCTGTGAGGGGAAAAAAGAAAATAAATGAGGCTGTATGCTGCATAAGTCATGGCTAAAGTGCTTTGACTGTAGGGAGGAAAAATGAAAGTGGTAGGTAATCCATTACTAAATATTATCATTCATATTTTCATGCATTGCTTTCTTTTTCTCCAAAAAAGCTAATATTGGCAAGTTTAAAAGATGTCAAAATATTCACACGATATCTGTATATTCCTAGCACTTAAAATATTCACCTGACTGATATACTAGTGACTTCAGTCAAGACAAGGATCAAAGTTTAATGAATGCAGCATTTTTGTGATGTTGGGACAGTTTAGCTAAAGTTGCCTTTGGAATCAATAATGATACCTCCCCTTTGAGTACCAAAAAGCCAAGGATTTGGACTGAACATGCTTGTGATGCTCAAAGCAAGACCACAGCCTCACAGGGTTGGAGGATTAGTTGAATGGCAAGAAACATTTATTTCTACTACTGTGGCAAAGATCGTGATAACTCTCCTGTGAGCTACTGATTGGCCTTGGTGAGGGCTTGTTAAGCAGTAGGCAGGGGCTGGCAGCGCTCCTGCAATACAGCAAGCAGTGCACCGGGTGGGAGACTGTAACCAGCACAGGGTAACTATCAGCTGAGATAAGCAATCAAGCCCGAAATGCCTCATTTTCAGCAGTGAACTAATGCTGATGATGTCTGTTACAGAAGTGCTGTCTTGGGTTTTTTTTTTTCTTATTTTGTGGGGGGAAACCTTGGCTTTGTAATCATTCCTAGTGAGGGTTCCAATACGCAGTAAATGCAGCAGTGGGGTGAGCCTAATTCGTTCCTGTTCACATCTGCAGCCCTTCTAGATTGAGAGGGTAACTTTCTCCTCATTTTAAGACCTCTGATTATAACATTACAACTTCCCTTACTGCTGTCTAAAGGTTTGGATCAGTGCTTTGCTTGCCGTGTAACAATATAACCTCCCCGACAGTTTGTAAAGATTTTCTTCAGTTGCATAGGGGTTTTTTGATGAAAAAGAAAACTGTTTGTATGTTTTATGGAGGCATGCTTCTGCCAGTGCCTTGATGAATATTTGCAAGTACCGGAGAATTGATAGGTTAAATATCGCAGTGCAAAGAGCTTCTCATTGTTACGGTTTAAACTGTTACTTATAATTTTAATTAAAGAGCCAAAGCTAAAAGTTCCACAACCTAATATTGTTAAAATTAGTGTGCTTGAGTCTGACTGAAGCTCTGCTGCTTCAGTAACTAAATGAGGATATTTCTTAGACTAAAAATACTGTGTGGAACATCAGGAAGTCAAGTTGTATCAGCTTAATATTATATTAATGTTCTTACATATACATCATTATCTCCTACCATAAGCTGTGCAGCTGTTCATGAAATCTGCACCCAGTCTATAGTTTTTGACATATCTTGAACAGATATTTTATCAAAAACCCACTATGTCTAACCTTGTAGACATCAATTTAGAATTCCTTACATTTGCCTGTTAATAAATTTATACCTTCCTATATATATACGTATTCCAGTAGTGTCATGTATATGTTCTAACAATTATCTGCACTTAATGCTCCTTCATGACCTTTATGCATGTAAAGAGCAAGGAAAATGCACTTGGGACTTGCACATGTCATGATCGAGTTTAATCTTTCATGATTGAAAGAAGCTGAGCATGTAAGATAGAAATAGTGCAATAATTGCTTCTTATTCTTGAAAATACTGTTCAGATTGTATGTGCCGGAAATATCTTTCTTTACTGCTCTACAGAGGACTATCTTCAGCCACATCGTTGGAGGTTCTGCCGTCACAGGAAGATGACCCCAGTCCTAGAATTAGTAGCAATCCTTGTATTCCTGTATGCCTTCAGTTTTTCCAACTTATATGTACACCATTTTTTAAAGTTAAAATGTTGTCCTTTTGGTAGATTATTGGAAGTAGTTCCCTGTTAATGGAATTACTCTTGGCTGAGAACTAAAGAAAAAATGACTGCTAAATTTTCTAAAAAACCCTACACACATGACTTTAAGCTGCCCCATTGGTTCCATATTGAAAACAGTATCTTTGAAATCTTAAATGAAGATTAGATATATTCAGGTATGACGTGAATATGAGATAACCCTTTTTTCCTAGGATGCCATATCTATCAGATTTTGAAAATTATTCTGTTCTTTGCCTGAAGACTGATTACTCTGAAAAGTATACTTAGAGGCTATTTGGAATTCTTGCTCACTGAGTGTGAATCATGGCATTTTCTACCGGTAGTCTCATGTTTTCATCTCTCCAAGAGCTCTAGGGAAAAAGAAAGGCAACAGTCATTTGGAGAAATTGTTGCTCCCTCCCTCTTTATGAATTAACTTCACTTAGTTAGAAATGAATTAATTAGTATCTGAAGCTCCTCATTATTTAAAAGGTTTGTTTCTGTTTGCTTTTGGCTTCATTTATAACAGAAGAATAGCAGAATCAAAAGTTCATTTTTAGGGATTATGCTTCCTTGTTCTCCCTGACGTGTCATAATTGCGAAAGGGTTGAGACAGGTTTTCTTCTTTCTTCTGTTCTTTGAATGGGATCAGCAGCAATATAACTGATAATGAAATGGCATTGACTCTGGCTCTGGAATTAGGAGGACCATTCTTATGGGAAGAAATGATCTTTTATTCAGGGGATGAGCCAGTACCAACTGCAGTGATTTATTTTTCTACATAGACAAATGAACTGTGAAGTAAAGGTTCATTAAGCAAAGAATATCAAGTATGCAAAAAACTGTAAAAGTTACCAAATACAATGTAGATGAGCAGGAACTGAAAGGACCTTAGAAAATTGATGGCATTATAGAACTGATAGCTTCTCAAAAACAAATATCTGTCAGAGCTTTAAAAATATTTTGGTTGCATTTCTTAAGTCCCCAAATATTTCTCAGTGTAACCTCTTACCTATTATAATTGCTTAGATACACTGAAATTGTTGCAACGTTGGCAAGTTTTAAGTGTAGTATCAGCCTGGTTCCCAGAGCAAGGGAGACACCTTTGTATCATTGAGACTTGGGCATTTCAATGGGATCTGCGAAGAAGGGTAAAAACTCGTGGGAATAAGGATGGTGGAATTTGGCTCTCAATTAATGCCTGTTGTAGCCTTGAGGGTTTGTTTATATTGCCAGCCCAAGCTATTGCTTCTAAGGGCCTGTTTTGTATATTGATTTTACAAAGATTTATTTTAAACAAATCTCCTCTGATAACCATTGTAAATCACTGCTTTAACTTTTAATTATTGTCTAGGCAGCTGGTTTTCTGAATTATATTCAATGTCACCAGTATTTTCTTTTCTTCTGAATTCCCAAAAGCCACTCTTAAGCACAGGGTGTCTCAGGTTCACTTGATCTGAGAAATATGAAATCTGAGAGGGTACAATATAATTTAACTGATGTTTTAGTGAGAGAAAAACTAAAATGAGAGAATAAAATATTTCAAGTTATGTATGGACTAATACATTGACTTCAGACCGTGAGCCACAACTTTTTCTTCATGTAATTTTTAACTCATTTTATTTCTTTTCAAGGGAAACTTTTTTGCAGAAAAATAAAAAAAAGTAACACTGTAGTGCTGTTACTCTATAATATTAATTTCATTCAATTAGTATGAATTTTGAGTACATAAATTTGCATAATAGACAAGCGAAAAGGTTGGGTTATACATGATTTTTCCTTAATAAGTACTTTAAATTCTCCTCTAATTATTACAAACTGACCTTGTAGTTAAGGTTTAAAAGTTAGCTAAGGGCTTTTTTAGAAGGTGGGGAGGGTTTTGTGTCTAACACAGGCATTAGTGAAAATACTGATAAATTGTTAAAGGTGCATTTTTACTGTTTATTTTTTTCTTTCTCTTCGCTTTTGGAAAATTGAGCTAGGCTCAGCTAATAGGAACTGTTAAAGTACAGAATTCAACACAGGATAAACATTCTCTCCTGGGATAAAAGTAAGGATTAGAATTTATAGCTTTCAGTATAGTAGAACAGTTTCTTGAAACAAGCTGTATTTGGAGAGTTATGC